>JAECUM010010914.1:0-62598 GCA_016617855.1 Megalonaias nervosa | reverse complement strand
TTTTTGGCTGTTACCTAAATAACCACATGAACCTCATGAGTGAGGCAACCTTTGAGAACCTAATTCTAAAGAGGGTCTTTCTTTTTGCTAGCCTCATTGACAGGGTGTGAAATTCATGCATTATTGGTAGAAAAGAGTTGTTGACTACAGTTAAGTGGCATCCACAATTCAGTCATCCTTCTCAGTCATCCCAGCTTTTCTGGTCAGGAATCATCTGCCTTTCTGAAGCAATTGAGGTCCCTAGTCTCAATCACAACTGTATGTTCATTTATAGACTCATTTGCTCAGGTATGTGATACATTGTGCTATAGCATTATCATTGAGATCCCTAGTCTCAATCACAACTGTATGTTCATTTATAGACTCATTTGTCCAGTTACATGATACATCGTGCTATAGCATTATTTTTCTGTTTCTCTAATCCAAAAGGGAAAGAAATAGTCAAAATTATTATTTTTATCCCTCTCAAAGTTACCTTTGATAATTCGGCAGTCTTTTCAAGGTGGATTATTCTATTCAACAAGCTCACCAATCTCTCACTGAGAGAGAGAGAGAGTAATCTTTCCTTCATGAGAATCTGAGTCCTTCAGGTGATGGTTATTACTTCATTTTTCCTTTATCAGAATGAAAGTCCTTGAGGAGATGGTTATTGCTTCATTTTTCCTTCATCAGAATCAAAGTCCTTGAGGTGATGGTTATTACTTCATTTTTCCTTCTGAAAATCCTAATCCTTGAAGTAATGGTTATTACTTCATCTTTCCTTCCTCAGAATCGAAGTCCTTTAGGTGAGGGTATTTATTCATTTTTTCTTCATGAAAATCCTAGTCCTTGATGTAATGGTTATTACTTCATTTATCTTTTATCAGAATCAGTCCTTCAGGTAATAGTTATTACTTCATTTTTCCTTCATGAGAATCAGAAGAAAACTAACCTTTGACCTTTCTAGAATTATTCAACCAACTTTGAGCACATTACATTTATGCCTGGATCAGCAAAATTTCAAATTGAATATTTTACAGTACCTCAAAGCCCCAGATTTTGCAGGGCTTAAAACTTATATTAGCAGAAAAGCATTTTGCTAAATACAGTTCTGAAATTGCTAGCTCCAAGAAATATCATGAACTAGAAGTTTCTTGCTTGTGATATTTTGAAGTAAAAAAAAACATTCAGTATGAATATGATAGTGGGCATTTAAAATAGCCTGACTTTTTTATGGTTGAAAATAGTACTCAGTATGTTGCTAGTATTGAAAAAGTTAATTTTAGAACCGTGGTTTGTATGAAAGCTATCGGTCACAAACACTTTCTAGCCAACATTGTTATTTATCCCCACTTATAAAAGCACATAAGAGCTGAGACGGTCTGCTGTCCATTGTCCCATCTGTCTGCTAAACAAATTGTAACTACTCCTTGTAAACTACTTGGAGGATTACTATGGAACTTGACTCACATATAAATCCCATGGTCTAGTTGGTACTTAATGAAAACTGCCACTTGGACACCCAATATGGCTGCTACAGTGGTCATCTTGAAAATCTTGTTTATTGTTACTCCTTGATGGATCATCATAACAGCATGGAGTTTATACAGAAAGACTTCTTATGATGTCTAGTTGATCCAAAATGAAGATGGTATTGATCTGATATTCATTATGGCCATCCGGGCAGACATATTGAAAATTCTTGTTATTTCTACTCCTACACAGAAAGTATTATTGACTAAGGTTTTCACAAAAATACTTCTTCTGGTATCTGGTTATTTCTAAATCAAAATGATGCAGAGCTGGCATACACTATGGGAACCATGCTGTCCAGCTTTGAAACATTATCACTACTCCAACTGAATTGATGTTTTTTTTGCCAAAAGACATACTGTCTAGTTGGTACTAAATGAAAATAGTGCCAATCTTACATCTAGTTTTGCTGACATGACAGATATCTTGAAAAATATTCTAATCAGTGCCTTTTGTGAATGAATGGTTAAATTGTCATGGATTTTTCACCAAGAGATGTCTTGTGGTGTCTAGTTTGTCCTGAATGAAAATGGTGTTGATCAGGCATCAAATATGGCCACCAAGGCAGCCATCTTGAAAAATTTATTTATTGCTGCTCGTAAACAGAAAGTTATATTGACTTCTTGCAATGTCTGTTTTGTCCTAAATATAAGTGATATATCGCTGCTCGTCCAGAATGGATGGCCATGTTGAATTGGGCTGTTCACCAAAAACCTTCTGACAGTATCTAGTTGATCATAAATAAAAATGGTGCCAATCTTGCATTCAGTTTTGCTGAGAAGATGGCCTTCTGGAAAATCTTTTAATCGCTATATCTGGATGGATGGTTATATTGACATGGGGCTTTCACGAAAAGACTTATAATGATGTCCATTTGGTCCAAAATAAATATAGTTCTGCTCTGTCAACCAATACAGCCAACACGTTTTTACCACAAAATTTTTTGGGTAGCCTCTGTTTTTATCTAAATGTGAAAATGCCATGAGCATCATTTACTGAATAATGTATTTTGACAGACAAGGGCCAGGTGTATGCATGTGGAGACAACAAGATGGGTCAGCTAGGGCTAGGTCACCAAAGTGCCACAGTGCCCAGTCCAACAAGGGTATAGTCTCTCTCTCTCTCTCTCTCTCTCTCTCTCTCTCTCTCTCTCTCTCTCACACATCTACTTCATAGGAAAGTCATATTCTGAGATTGAGTTTTTATTCCTTCTCAGTTTGCACAAACTATTATTGGTATTTGCCACCCCAAGGCAGTTTATATCCCCATTCTCGTTTTAAAATGAAAATTCGGAAGCATATGAAAACTGCACAAAACAAAGTCCTTTCATTTATTAATTTATTATCTAACATGATTTTCACCTGTCTCTAAGGGGTTCTTGACACAATCATCTTCACATTTAAACCCATTTTGGTGTAAACTATAATCCATGATCGAAGTCATTATCCAGTTTCTAGTAAAGTCCATTTTCAGTGAACGGATATGGTCTGTGGACTGCACATACAGAGAAGGTTAATACAGCATCATATGCAACCTGTAGTTTAATTTCTAGTTCAAATATTTCTGGGGCCCGGAGTGGTCGAGTGGTCTAAAGCGCTCTCCGTCACGGATCACAGCCATCTCACCTCTGTCTGCGTGGGTTTGAGTCTATGATTCGGCGAATGTGGATATGTGAGAAAGCTTGCCAGTAGCTTCTCGTGGGTCGGTAGTTCTTTCCGGGGATTTCCCCGGTTTCTTCCTCCACCATTAATACTGGCCACCATGTATAGCCTATCGTGTGCTGAAAAATGGCGTTAAGCCCCACAACAATAACAACAACAAATATTTCCTCAAAACTTCAAAACCAAATAAATAGGAACAAATCTGCCCTTAAATTTGAAAGCTAGCACAATAAGTAGCTTGAAAATTTGTAATTTGTATTGTACAAACTTATCAAAATAGACTTTCCCTACACAAATATGGGTGTCATGTTAGTGTAGAAAGTCCCATTAAGTCTGAAATATGAAAGAGGTGATGACGATAGGACACAAACATATGTGACAATTAGGTTATAAATGGAGAAATGGAATGACTTGGTTTTGTACATCTTTTGTATCCCCTATGCCTTCCATTTCTAAAATGTAAAGGTAGATACAAACTGCCAGGAGGGTTGGCAAATACTATTATTTTTAAGACTAATAATATTATATTCTTAGTTCCAGTGAAGCACTTTAAAGTGTACCATTTCGACTTTCCACTTAGACCCAGCATTATAAACTGTACCATTTGGACTGTCCACTTAGATCCAGTGAAGCATTTTAAAATGTACCATTTGGACTGTCCACTTAGATCCATTAATGGCATATTAAAATGTAACATCTGGACTGTCCACTTAGATCCAGTGAAACATTTTAAAATGTATCATTTGGACTGTCCAGACTCTTGTTATTTTGTAGACGGAAGTTAGGATGCAAATTGCCAAGTGCTTCCCATCATTACAACAACATTTCATATATAAATTTGGTTCAGACCATAACTCATTACAGTGAGCAACCTATTGCAAGGAAGAATAAGAAAGTTTGTAAGAGGTTGTCATTGTGGAGTTTGTTAAAATCATTTGTCATTGTTACTTTCCTTGGACAGGATATACTTAATACGATTCACTTATCCCATCCATATGAAACATTCATTCTTCCATCTATCATCCATAATATGGGCCGAGACCAAATATGTCAGATGTATTTGAATGAAAGTGCACCAAAATTAAATATTTTGTGACCTACATGACAGGATTGGCTCAGGATTGTTTAAAAATACTGACTAGTGCCAATGATACAAGTGTCATTTTAGATCTTATGGTTTTGAAAAAGAAATACTGTAGTTAGAATGTGTTAATATGATAATTATCACTGTTTGATGGGTCTGCAGAAAGTATAGCGATCATTTTCTACTTATAGAACTACCATATATACCTGTATACAATTTGAATCCAACTGCAAACAACATATAACTTGATTTTTGCTGTCACATTGATTAGTCTATAAAAAAATGCATTGTCCCAGATCTGCTGGCACATTATGTGACAGCAGTCATGGGTCTGTGTTAGATCCAACTGGTAAGCAAGTATATAGAGTAGCTGCTACTGATCTAATTCCTGTAATATTTTATTGTGGGGTGTTGGAATTTGATCAGTTTATGATCTCTGGAGTTACACCTGCAGTGAGTCCTTTGGGATACAGCTGGATTTACAAGGTATCAATAAATTGGTCAAGCAGTCTCCACTCATTCTGGTGGAGTTAAATGAATGTTGCATATGGCGAGAGTAGATCATCTGGAGTCAAAATATGACTTAAGTGCACTCAGTTTCACCTGCACCAGAACAGATGTAATATAATTGATCCACTTTGCATGCATACAGTATTTTCATTTAAATGAAACTTACAAGTTGTCATTCTTTATTATACTGTGTATTTTTTTATGTATCTAGTTTATGAGTCATCAGAAAATCCATGTGAACACAGCATATATATCACTCGGTTACCACCAGAAGTGTCTTTCATGACACAGATGTTTGAAAAAAGTAGACACATTTTCCACATTTTCGCAATTTCACATCATAATCATGCCTTTTCAGTTTTAGCTTACTTGTATCATAATGATGATGTAAATATTACTTAACATGCCAACATTCTTTCCAGGTTTTTCTAGCGTACATTTATACTGGATTCTTTACAGATGTCTTACAAGGGGCCCCCAGTCCGACGCGTGGCCTGCGGGGGAGAGTTCAGTATGATAGTTGATATTCGTGGAAACCTGTATTCATTTGGATGTCCAGAATATGGACAGCTGGGTAAGTTATTTTGTGGCCAGTTGGGGAGTGTTCAGAATGATAGTTGATATTTGTGGAAACCTGTGCTGGTTTGGATGTCCAGAATATGGACAGCTGGTTAAGTTATTGTGTGCAGGTGTGTCCCACGGGGAAGAATTCATTATGATAGTGGACATTATTGGAAACCTGTACTTATTTCGCTGTCCAGAATATGGGCATCAGGTAAGTTATTGTATGCAGTTGTGGTCTGTGGAGGAGAGTTCCATATGATAGTAGACAATTGTGGAAACCTTTACTTGTTTGGATGCCCAGAATACAGGCAGCTAGTTAAGTTATCAATGTGCTTACAATTTGACACCAACACTAGTATATATTTTCAAAATGGACATATCTTATTCCAGTTCATAAAAGGGGCAGTAAATCGTTTTTCAATATTAGTCCTTTAAAAAACATCGATAACCACTTTGATCATAGTTTTAAATGTTAGAACCTAGATAATCATATGAAATTATGATTTTCCCCATGAGATGTTTGAGTTAGTGTATATACAGTATTCCCTCACTTTAAAGCCCCTCACTGTGCTGCTTCCTTCTCTTATAACATTGGCATGATAATGGATCCCATTATATTGGTCCCTCACAATAATAAATTCCCCCAGTATACTGCTTCCTTCCCTTCTAACTGGTATAATGGACCACATTAGATTGATTCCTCTCTATAAAGTCCCTGTAATATTAATAGTATGGACATTGATCACATTATAATGAGCAAGATCCACACATTAATCATGTGAGGTTGCATTTCATTGGTTGAACTCAACCTGAGCTTGCATTTCATTGGTTAAACTTGTTACAACTATGGAGCTGTAACTATTAGATTGGTCCCTCTCTATAAAGTCCCTGTAATATTAATAGTATGGACACTTATCACATTATAATGAGCAAGATCCACACATTAATCAAGTGAGCCTGCATTTCATTGGTTGAACTTATTACAGCTATGGAGCCATCTTTCTGAAGCAGTTTTGATCAAACTTGTAATAGAGGTTTATATTGCAAGCTTTTGCCTGGGTTTGATTGTAACTGAGTTTAATGCATGTTAATGAGGCGATCTTGCATCATATTGGCTGAGCTTTTGTTACCACTCCAGAGTCTGTATTTGATTTTGATCAAACTTTGTAACTGCACTTATGAATGAGTACATTTACGAGTGAGTCCACACATAACGGACGATTTTGCATCTGATTTGCTAAGTTTGTCAATAGAGCCATGATAGCTCACTTTGCAGAGGTTTTGACTTGTATTTCATTTGTTGCAGGTTCGATATATGATCAGGCCAGCCTATGATCTTTGTATAAACCTATTTATCATGTCTGATCAATATCTTGTTAAAGATTTTGATCAAACTTAGTAAATAGGCTTATATCAAGATCTCAGATGAGTATGATTATAAGTATTCCATGCATAGAAATGAGGCAATCCATCTGAGTTTTATCTTAGGTCATGTTTTATATCATCAAGATGTTGAAACAATTTGATTATATGCGAGATCTTTATATTTTATGAGGCAGTCTTGTTTCTGGTTGGCTGAGCTTGTTGCCACTCTGGAAATAAAATTTTATGAAATTTGGCTCCAACTTGTTCAATAGCTTATATCATCATGGTCTTAAGCTCTGTGATAAGTAAGATTGGCACATACTGATGAGGTGATTTGTATCTGATTGACTGAGGTTGTTGCCTCTCAGAAGTCTCATTTAATTTTGATAAAAGCTTGGTAAATAGGTTTGTATCGTGATGTTGAATATGTTCATTTATGAGAGAGGTACATGCATAGATTCTTCAGAGCCCTTATCTTTGAAAAGAAGTTTGATCAGATTATAGGATAATAGGCTGGGAGTTGACTAGGTTACATTTTATATTAATACATAAGCCTGCTTAGTGAACTGGTCAGTTTTTATGCAAGTCATTTGAGCAATACCAGGCCCACTTATGCTGCCTTTTTATTTTATTTTGTTTTTAAATTTTTAAGGGCACAACACAGATGGAAAATACTTTGTTACAAGCAATAAACTGTCATTCAAATGTGAACTGGTGCCACGTAAAGTAAACGTATGGATTGAGAAATCACGAGATGGTCGACTTACCCCTATCATAGATGTAGAAGTTCGGGAGGTGGCTTGTGGAGCAAACCATACAGTGAGTTACATAGACCTTCCAGGAAAGGGGAGTTTATTGACATGGAACATATATTAAGGGCAGTAGGAACATCTCTGTGTTTAAAAGACAGAACCTTAATAACATTAACAGATAATATTAAATGGATATTATGTTCCACCAGAACAGCTGTCTTAGAGATTTACAGGTATTAAATTAAATGTCTTGATTGTAAGAGGTGGATTTTGATATAATGCATCTATGCTAATTTATGTAAATATTTCACCCATTGTACAGCAGTAATAGTGTCTATCAAATTTACCACAACAATGCTGTGTTTTCAGCTGTTTTAGATGTACTGATCATTGACCAGAAGAGCTTATGGGATGACCTGTCGTTTGACATTTGATGCATGCCCATCCCATATCACAACTGTATTTAACGTTGTCGCAACTCCTATATACTGCTTGGAGGATTGTCATAAAACTTACCCACATTCATCACAAGGTCTACTTGGTCCTAAATGTAAATCATACTGCTCGGATATACAGTATGGCCACCTCAGCAGCCATCTTGAAAATCTTGTTGTTATCACTATTCCTTCTCAATGGATGGTCATACCAAGATCATGTTCTCACTAAAAAAAACTTCTTATCATGTCTAGTTGGTCCTAAATGAAAATTATACCAATCTGATGTCCAGTATGGTCACTATAGCAGCCATCTTGAAGATTTTTTATTGTTACTCCACCAGAACAGAAAGTCATATCGACATGGAGTTTTCACAAGATTTCATGCTATGTCAAGCTGATCCTAATGAAAATGGTTCTGCTGAGACATTCAGTATTGCCACCACCTTAGTCATCTTGAAAATCTTGTTGCTACAATTTCAGAATGAATAGTCATATCGAAATGGTGGTTTCACTAAAACGTTTTGCATGATGTTTAATTGATCCTAAATGAAAATCATGCCAATCTTATATCAAGCATGGCTGCCATGGCATCAGTCTTAACAATCTTGTTATTACTTTTTATCCAGAATGGAAAGTTGTATCGACATGAGGTTTTCACCAGAATTCTTATGGTGTCTAGTTTGTCCAAAACAAAAATGGTTCTGCTTGGAAATAGAATATGTCCACCACAGCAGCCCTCATGAAAATATTATCACTACTTCATTGAATTGGAGGGTCTGCATGAACATGGTGTCTTCACTGGAGAACTTTTTATGGTGTCAAATTGGTCATTAATGTAAGTTGTGCCCACTGGATATCTATTATGGCTACCACATTGCCATCTTTTAGTTCTTATCACTAACGCTTCTAGATGGAAAGTCATATCAACATTGGGTTTGCAAATTCTAGTTGGTACTAAATGAAAATGGTATCCAGCATGGTCACAATGGCAGCCATCTTGAAAATCTTATAGCTACTCTTATAAATGGAAAGTCATATTGACAAAAGACTAATTTTGATATCTAGTTGGACCTGAAAGAAAATAGTGCCTATCTGACCTCAAATATGTCTGCCACAATGAACATCTTGAAAATGTTGTCATTAATTGTCCGGTGTGTATGGTATGATCAATATGAATATTTACTAAAAGTCTTTTAATGGTGACTGGTTTGTACGGAATGAAAATAGTGCCAATCTTTCATCCTATTGCTGCCACAGTGGCTAATTTGAAAACCTTGTCATTGAAGAACATGCACAGTGGTTTCAGTACTCATCAGTTAAGACAAAGAAATGGTTTTATCTCTAATTCTTGGAAGTTCTTTCCAGACAGCTGTGTGTTAGTCTCTTGTTTATAATACTTTTGTATTGCATGATCAGCACAGTCATTTTTATGAGATTTTTATGTTTTTACTCTGACTGCAGATTGTTTTGGATTCTAAAAAGAGAGTATTCTCGTGGGGGTTTGGTGGTTATGGACGTTTAGGCCATGCTGAGCCAAAGGATGAAATGGTGCCAAGACTTGTGACATTTTTTGACGGGACAAATCGTGGTGCAACCATGGTAGCAGCAGGTTCCACCTTCTCCTTTGCTTTAAATCAATATGGTGAGACCCAGCATGTTCTCTCTTCAACAGAAAATGTATCCATGGCATATCTTGACTAACTTATTCAGTAGGAAAATAATTGATCTGATAGAATGGATCAACATAATAAAGACTTAGTTCTACTTAAATTATAGGTGATAGCAGTTTCCCAAATGGGAATTTCTTGCATTTAGTTCTGGTGAATTAAATGTACAAGTTCCATATATATATAATCATTTTTATTTCAATAATCAGTACATGGGAACGTCTTAATAAAAATTCAGATTAAGCAAATGAACTTAATTAAATCTGAGCATACCTTGAATTCATTTATTTTTGTGGCTACAAATTTATATGCCTCCAGTGTGATATCAGAAGGGGCCGATTGCTTAGCTGCTGTCTGTCTTTATGTGCCACTTCATTGTACTGGAATAGATCACAAACTATGAAATTTTGTATACTTTTATCATCGGTTGACAACCTGGTTATATTATAGGACCATTGCAACATTTATGAACATCTCTGGAAATTGTTTATAATTTAACTTTTGTCAAAAACTTTGTTGCCACAGTTGAGCAAAACCAACCGGAGATAAATGAAATGTTGTGAGCTTAATTTTATTCACATGTCTGTAACATGATTTGATTTTCAAATCACTACAGCATATTATTTTTTCAGTTTAATAATTTTTGGACTTTTCACAAAAATCATGTTTAGTATTGTTCAACAAAATGCATTTAGGGTAGACAAAAGAAATTTGATTGGCATATGTTGTATTTATATATAGATGTCCTTGTCTGGGTTCCAAGTCATTGCAGCAGTTTTTACACATTTCTAAATGTTTTGGACAGAAACCAAGTTTGCACAATTAAGCAAAGAACACTCTAGGCAGGAAAATGAAATTTGATATGCATGTTTGTATTCGTATGTATATGACCTGTTTTAATTTTGAAGCCATCCAGTTTTTAAATTTTTTATAAACTTTTTTTGCTACTTTTTTAAAAAAATGTTAGCAGTGGTTAGCGTGCCAGATTGGAAACCACAAAGTTACTGGATTAAATCCTACCATTGAGTCAGCTACCATTGTATGTTCGACATCAAAGCAGCAGCAGGGGGGTGAACAGACCATTTTGCTGGAGACCTTATTTATGAAAAATAAACCTTCCTACAAAAATGAGATCTCAAGGTCAATAATGTTAAACCAAAACCTGTCAGGCCATGAGATTTCTCTAATTGGGTTAGCTCATTTTGTTACATCATCGTTTTTATTTGTTTCGTTTACACGCTGGTCACTCAACGCTGGTCGTTCACCCTCCCTGCTGCTATAATTAAATCATTATTGTTATATCAATAATGATAGGAGAATCTCACACAACTAGATTAGCTCGAGAGCGACTAGAGGCAATTAAGAAATATTTACCCATCCGTAATTCTGTCAAGCAGCAACTACAAGAACGTCAGGAGTCTCAAGTGGAATTTACAGAAGGTACAGAACAGTTATTTAAACTGATTGTCGAACCAACAAAGAAAATTGTTACAGCAACTGAGACAACACAAAGAGCTCTTGAAACATTACCTGTTGATATTGCTGGCCGTATTCAAGCAGGTCAACCACCACCACCACCACCAAGAACCAGAACTAATATAATAGATAAATTTACGCCTGAAGTTATTGCTGCTACTAAGGACAAAGACAAATTACTTGATATTGCCGCATTTGGACATCATGAAAGAAAAAAATATGTAAAACCAGAATATGTTAAATCTCTAAGCTCTGCCAATTGGATCAAGGATGTATATCGTATCGCTACTGGTATTCCTGAAATCAGATCTAATGAAGATATTGATAATTTTAATAAATTTGATGAGATTGTATATGAGCATATGAAAAAAGCTAAACAAGGTAAACGATTATTACCATCACCACAACCATCACCACAACTACTACCACAACAATTTGAATTACCATCACCACAACCATCACCACGACTATTACCACAACTATTTGAATTACCATCACCACAACGATCACAACGACTACAACAAGAGCTACAACAACGAGAACAACAACGACAAGAAACAATGAAACAATTGAAATCACCACGACAACCAGTCAAAATAACAGAGGAAGAATATCAAGATCCTGGAATCGCTAGCGATTCTACCGGCGCAACTGGAAGTGGTTTAGGAAGTGGCCTTATTACTTGTCCCAATAACGTCCTTACTGATGTTGATCGACTAGAAATTCTCATTGGAGGAAAACGAGCTGGTAATAATTCCCCAGAAATCATTAATGAAGCAGCTGATATTTGTCAACGATTATTTACAGGTGGAATTATGGATATTGATGTATATCGGTCCCTTATTAATGAAATTAGTGACTAAGTCACTGGATTGAGTATGTAATTAGATGCAGTTAGTGATAAAATCACTTAATAATAAGATGATCATACATAATACTCATAGACCAACCATGGTCAGGGAAATAAATTCACGATTACCAGTATACAAAACGATCTACGGAGATGGACTAGGTGATGTTGTTAAAGGTCTATTTAGAAGGATAGCCCCAAAAGCAATACCGCTTGCAAAGCAACTAGGAATGAAAGCTATTGACGTTGTTCGTGAAAAAGGTATTGGCGCAGTTGGTGATGTTGCTAGCAAAGCATACACAGCAATCAAGGATAGACTAGCACGATTAATACAACGAAAACCTCAGTCACCAGTGAAACTGGCCAGCACTGAAGTGATGCCCGCAAATGTCAGTAAAATAATAAATCAAGCTGCTAATCAAAAACAGCGGAGTTAGCTGCCAACACTAAGAAAAAGAAAAAAATATAACCGCTAGTCTGATAGCAGGAAGCAGTCTTCGTGTTAGACGATAGCAATTCTAATAAAGATGTTCAAACGTATATCTAATCCCGCATGTGACATGGACGCACCAGTACTCAAAGATGAATCTGTGTGCGATTATCAATATTATTCTTATGACGCACGAATTCCAGATCAGCGTGGACGAATTGAGCTGCAAGTTCAAGATAGGAGTAGATATTTCTTACCCGCTGAAGCATTTATCAAGGTTGAAGGAGAAATTTTAAGAACAGATAATACTGAATACGCCACTGATATTGGTGTTAGTTTTGTTAATAATGGCATCATAGCGTTGTTTGACAGCGCTACATACATGATTGATGGAAAAAATATTGAAACAATTCAGAAAGATGTTGACATTGCAACGACGATACTTGCCCTTGCAAGATACAGCGATGATTACTCAAGATCAGCTGGTCCGTCAATGATGTTTGCAAAGGATGCTTCTAATTTTCCAGAGTATCAACAATATGAACTAAGACGACCAAGAAACTTCGCCAACAATGCTGATGCTGATGTGTGGCTGGTGGTTCATGGTGCCGATCTAGATTTCAATTTAGGATTTAGATCACGTCGAGCAATATTAAGTGGTAATAGGAGAGCATTTTCATGTGCGATTCCATTATCACATATATTTGGATTCTGTAGAAATGTTAGAAATGTTATTTTTGGAGCGAAACATACAGTTGTACTTATACGAAAAGCTACCTACGATGATGCGATATGGCGACCACCTGGTGATGCTGGTAGAGTAAAACTAACAAAACTTTTATTGTGGATGCCAGTAATGACTCCAACAATAGCTGAAGAAGAACACCTGCTTTCTTTTATGAGTCAAGGTGGTAAATCAGCTTTATCATGGTTAACAGTGACTACAGATGCTGTACAAAGTGCAGTTAATGGTTTATTTACATGGCAAATAGCGTTACAGCAAGGTGTTTCTGCACCAAGACATATATTTATCACGCTTCAAAATACTGCACGAGTTAATTCACAAAATCACAGCATAATGATATTTGACAAACTTGGTGTTTCTGAAGTTTCTTTAAGGATAAATGGACATCAAGAACCATCTGAGGATATTTCATTAAATTTTGAACAAAATCATGTTGCGCGTGCATATCATAGATTAATGACATTTATGGGACGTGATCAAAATACTGATTCTGGTCTGCAAATATCTCAGTTAGATTTTACAACATTATATCCGATTTATTACTTTTCGCTGGAACATTTAGATTTAACCAGACAATCTGTTGTAGATATACATTTTCGAGCTCATGTGAATAGAAATATTGTAGATAATCCTAATTATAGGGCAATTGCTGTTATACTTAGCAATAAATCAATGTTACTTGAAGGTGTTGGTGGACGAATGAGAGTTGTTGATGCTCCAGTAGAAAACATGTAATTAAATCCCTGATTTAAAATCAGGATGATAATTATAAATGTCATATCAACATGTTAATGTCAGTCTGACTCCTGGTCAGATTAAAAAGCTACAATCATCATCAAAAAATGATTGTGGAGTAAAAATATCACTAAAGCGAGAACAGATCGCAGGTGGTCCGAATAAGCTATCATTATCAGAACGTCAGCATAGGCACTTCAATGAAGCCAAAAAATCAAATGAAGGTATAAAACTTAATCTTTCTGCGGGTGCCATTAAAGACATTTCTAAAACGGGTGGCATATTTCCACTTGCTGCGTTACCACTGTTGGAACTGCTGCTGGAATGGCGTTAAAGAAAGCAATGGGTCAAGGAATTATACACACAGAAAACTTTTAAAAAAAGATCATGGGCAAAACAACACAGAAGACGTCTAAGAGTACCAAACGTGCCACAGCCGGGCTGTCTAAGATTATCAGGCCCAGTATACGGTCGCGGTCTAAGACTTCCAGGGACCCCATATTCATGGTACAGAAAAGGTCTAAGACTGCCCCGGTGACTTCGTCACCGAGTTCGATGATTCTTCCTATGTCTAATTTTGATTTACTTTATGCTGCTAAGCAACTGAACATAATAAACTTCAGAGGTGTTTTTATGCATGATCAATTACCTAGAACTGCTAGCAGTTCTGAAACTGGTATTATTAATCTCGATAAAAACTCTGGCCCAGGCACTCACTGGGTTGCATATGCAATTGATCCATGTGGAATAATTTATTTTGATTCGTATGGGTTGGCGCCACCAAAAGAATTTTTAAAATACGTTAGCAACATGCAAAGTAAGAACTCGATGCGTTGTAAGATCTGGTATTCAACATTACCAACACAAAAATTAACAGATCCACCGGTATGTGGCCGTGAAACCCTCGCTGTACTCGACGCAATTTCACTGGCACCGCCAGGAAAACCACCTCATAAAGTAGTACACAAATATACCACAGAACACTACAGGCATAGCCAGAACGCAGAGCGTTCTGCAGACACTTTAAACAGATATTAGTAAATATAATGGTAGATATTTATGGAAGATCTTCTCGCAAAGCTCAACAGCAAATCGATTTATCTAAATATGCAACTCTTGACAAGCTCAGAAATGAAATCGATGATTTATTAAATATCACAAGTGTGGATCAAAATGAAGTCGTTGTTTTTCAGGATAAACAAGGACGATTAAAGACAAGTAATATACAACTGTCAGATGTACTTATATGAATTCCCACTGCGGTTATTAATAATATCGTTACTTTTGCTGATCAAGGTAAAATACAAGATTCCGGTAAGTCAGTTAACGATTTTATCAAGCGAGCTGGTGATTTATTCACCGGTAACATTATCATGAATCCAAATAAAATTACATACCTTGGAAACCCAACCACAGATACAGACGCAGCAACAAAAAAATACATCGATGATCAAGAATCTAAGTACGTATTAGTCAATGGTGGTATAATGCGTGCATTTCTCAACATGAATAATAATGGTATTAATAATCTCAGAACACCAGAATCAGGTTTCGATGCTGCAACGAAAAAATACATCGATAATATCGCTAGCGATCAAGTGACATCATTAACAACAATCAGTGATGAAATGACCGCATTTAGAACTGATTTTTCTAATCACGTACAAACGTTCTTAAATTTTCGTAGAAATATAAACAGATCTATTAATGACTTTTTTGGAAGTCCACCAACTGTTGACATAAAACTTACTGACATTAACCCAAAACTCAACGATATTGTTAGTGGAATTCCTAATATCATTGAAAAAACGAATCTGATTAAAATGCCACACCAGAACGCGTTGCGTTCTCTTGTGTACACAGTAGCATCAGGATCATCAACATGGACACCGCGCGATAACAGTCTCGAACATACCGCAGAAGTAACTGGGTTATACAGGCTGTCTATGTATGGTTTGGAAATTACTGCGGCCACTTCATCATCACCGAATGTACATTATAATCCTCTACTGGTGATGCTAAATAAGAACATCAAAGAAACATTTACGTTGACATCAACTGAAATGCCCCCGAGACGTTACTGGTGGTGTCTGGAATTCGTAGCTGAAACTCCTCAATTAATTACTTAGATGACAGTATAATGAATCAAACCCTAGTGATGGAGTCACTTATTGACGTGGATCGTTACAGATACAATCAAGTATGTGAGTGTCAAACCAAACCAAAAAATATCATTGACAATTATACAGTAAAAGTAAAAAAATATCACAGGCGTGTGGTTATCATTGATATAATTTTTTACTCGGTTTCCGCTGTTATTGCTGGAACCGGATTATTATTATCAACAATGACAGCACCTGCAGTTGTAACAATTGTCGTTTTAACGGCAACAACATGCGCAGGTATCCTTAGTATTATCGCAAAGAAGATAGCTACATGTACACAACACAAAATTACACAAGTATATAATAAAACTACACACGTCGGTGTCTGCATGCATTAAACTGTCATCGTATCTTTCGGCGTATCTCGGTGATGGTAAAATATTCGATGAGGAGTTCATAACGATAATGAAAATTTATGATGAAGCATTCAGAATCTCTAGTGATGAAGTCACTCATAGCCACGGAACGCAGAGCGTTCTAGGTGAAAAAATAAATGATCAAAAAGTCCCCGATTTAAAATAATAATGACAATAATAATAATGTCAACATTAGAACTATTACAACAGATCGTCACTAATACAACGCCATCAAAAACTACAATGATATCATTAAGTTCGACCAATCCTGAATTTAGCATTAACTTTCCAACTGCAATTCCAGCAAGTGAAATAGCATTAACACAATTACGAGTTTATCATAGCTGGCCAAATATCAGGTCAAAATCATTTGGTGGACTACCAGCAAACAATTCACTGGTATTTCCAAATAAGAATAAACCTGATGGAACTCCTGATTGGCAAGTTGTTGGAATTTCAACAGGCAGTTATCAAATAGAACAGATTAATGATGAGTTCCAACGTAGAATTAAATCTATTACAGGAAAAGAATCTAAAATAGCAATTACTGTTTACGAACCAACATTATCAGCGGCAATTGAAATAAATTCCCCTGATTATGTTGTAGATATTTATCAAAGTTCAATCAGATCAGTGTTAGGATGGCCTGATGTTCCGCCAGGAATGGAACGCAACGCATTCTCTAGCGATTCTACAGAACCAAAACGAGAAGAATTTAAGACAAGCAAAAGAAAATACATAAAAAATCCAGAATATTTAAGATAACCACCATTTAATAATGTTAGTGATCAAAAATTTGAACTTTATGGTAAATATTTCCTTTTCAGATCTCAATCTTTTATTAAATACAATAAATATGGTGATAATCCTCCTATTACTGAATTTGCTGATGATGCAGTTAAAGCATGGAAATACCATAATAATGAGGAGTTTAATAACACATTAACTAAATTAAAAAATTTATTTTTATCATTAACACAATTTTATAATGAAGATGTAAAAAATCAGATAATCGAAACAATAAAACATTTAAATCAAATTATTTATGTCTTATGACATGTCAATGATGCTCTCATTTATTTTGTAAAAAAAGATGATAATAGAATTTTAAAAGATTTGTTTCTTAAATTTTATAAAATAACAGAAGAAGAATTTAAAACATTTATTATATCAATTTTAGATAACACTGAAATGAAGAAATCATTAACTGATCTTATTGAAGAATAATATCCCGGAGTAATTGAATCATGGAAAAAAATAGCCCCGCCACCGGTTATTCTTAAACATAATAACGATCCACACGGTGGAGGCTGTCATATCTTGCCGGGTATTGTTAATATAACATCAACGATCACAGTCAATCTAGTATGTGATGTAATTGATGGCAGCTATCAAGTAGATCTTTCAAAGTCTAGCCACCACAGTGGCACTGTGGAGCAAGGATATATATTATATTCATTCACACGTCAAGCTCCGCCTGGGTGGTTAATTGAATCTGAGCCAATTAACCCTGTTTATCTACGTGTACATAATCTGTTATTATCAAGAATACATTTCAAACTTACAGACCAAATAGGCTGCATTCTGGATTTGCAAAATGAAGAATTAAATATTAATCTGTATGTGAGATCATAATGCGTCATCGTAAAACAAACAAAAAAATATCTGAATCTAACTCGGATCAGAATAATTTTTTTTTACTGGGGTAAATCGTAATTATCTGAATCTGAATAAAATAAAAATATTATTATAATTATAAGTAAATAAACTGTATACTGTCAATTTTGCCAGGGATTTTGTTTAGCCATTACCACATTGACTCCACCTTCATTATCACTATCATTTTCACAATGCTCCCTCAACTATCTTATGCGAAAGTTTAGAATCTTTTTCTGTTCGTATTCATGAGATAATTCTAACTTAATTTTGTCAATAGCTTGTGAGAGAGGTACAAACAGCTTTACCTGATTATCTGTAACTGTTGCCAGCGACTGTAACATTGCCAGCTGGATAAACTTCATGAATTTATAATCAGATGGCAAAGTATATCTATTTTCTAATTTCCATTGTTCTAATGATTCAAAATCACAATTTTTTCAGGATTAAGATTATCAGATATATTTATACCGTTATGCTATATTTTTTTAATCGCAGAAATAATGACATTAATATTTTCAGAATTCATTATATTATAAATGTTTGTTTAAAATAAAAATATTTCTGAATCAGAATGATAAAACATATTTCTGAATAATAAAAATTTATAAAACATATAATCACAACACAACCCCATGTGAACTCCTAGGTTGTCAAACAACATCCTAGCAAGTTCAGGGGCATTTGAATTAATCCCCATGTGACCCCCTAGGTTGCCAAATGACATCCTAGCAGGATCAGAGGAAATTCGAAATCAGACGAAACGGACAGCACAGTTTTATACAACCCCATGTAACCCCCTAGGTTGTCAAAGAACATCCTAGCAGGATCAGAGGTTACATATAAACTTATCCTAGGACAGCACAGTTTAACCCCATGTGACCCCCTAGGTTGCCAAATGACATCCTAGCATGATCAGAGGTTACATATAAATTTAATTCTAAGAACTTATAACCTTAGGACAGCACAGTTACATATAAACTTAATTCTAAGAACTTATAACTTTAGGACAGCACAGTTACATATAAACTTATCTTAAGAACAATACAACGGGCCTTTTTGAAATTCAATAGAAAATTTGCACACTCTCCCCCATAATCAACCCGGGGAGTGTAAAACACACCCACCAAGTGACATGGTGGAGAGTGTACAAATTTTCTATTGAATTTTGAGGGCTGGCGGAGCCCCACTAAACAAGAGAATTTTGGCATAATTTCGCCCTCACCGGCAATGTGCTGGTCATGAGAATCAAACTACGGACCTTGAGTACGAGAATCCAACGCGTTAGCAATCGACCACCGGATTTCCTTACATATATATGTTAAAAAAATTATTATATAGGTACCTAATACTGCGCAGGCACTTACAGTATACAGAATAAAATCACAATTATTGTAAACTGTAGTGTGGATTTCTTAATAAATTCACAATTATTGTAAAATGTGAATTTATTTCAATTTCCAAAATACACTGTTAAATTGAGAAATCCATAGATATAAGACCCGCATTTCTGCCGAGTTAAAAGTCTGTATTCATCAACTGTTGCCAAGGATACTCAAACATCAATCAGTTACATGAATACATGCCATACTTATGTCTAAAAATAACTCAATGTATACATACATGTATTTTGATAAATGGATTTTGCTGCTGACATACACACACATCATTTTTATGAACGATATATTTATTTATGGACGAAAATAACACATACAGTAAGGAAAGATATATCGATACTTACTCAGAGTAATGTGGGTTCCGTTTCGCTGTGACCAAAATTCGCAATATATTACTCTCATATAACATAGCACAACAAGCACGACAACTGCTTGATTTACTAAGTTATGCTTGATGGAGTTGTCTCGCTTAATCATCTGACACCATAAGAACATACTCGAATTTGATTTTTTGTCCAAATCTTTTTGAAAATGCAGATTTTGTGATATTATCTGCCACGCATTTTACTGAAGGTGGTACTATGTTAAAATATTTACCAGCAGAATTAATTGATTTAAATATAATTTCTTGGCCAGTCTCTGTATTTACAGATTTAACAGCCCTTGCGTATCGTGCGCCGCCAGAATTTCCGGACTTGAAATTTTGACTTTGTGTAACAATTCGCAAGTTACCAAGCGAGTTATCAAGTTTATCACCACTGATGTGATCGATTACAAGTCCATCTTTAATGACCCCATGAAAACATTCGTAGATGAACTTATGTGATAAATAAGTTTTATTTCCACTGGTATTAAATCCAAAATATCCAGTATTAATAACCCTGCCAACTGGTTTCTTTAATCTACAGTGCCTAATTACACCATCACGAGATGCTTCATAATTTTTAATGATTGGATGCGTTACAAACTCATTTTGCTCCATTTATATACTAATATTATTTGTTTAAATCATTATTTTGAAAATCTAGCGAGATAATCTTCTTCGGTTTTTATAGGAGATTCACTTGACGATGTTAAGGTGTTAATTTTTTTATCGTAATATCGTTTCAGCTCTCTGTATTTTTTACCACCACATTGCACACACAGTTGAGTTTTTCCTCTGACTCCAACACCACACCGCACACACAGTTTTGGTCCTAGACTTCCATGTCTAACACATTGCATATGATAACCGCAGAATTCGTTTGCGCAAGTTTTGTTACAAGGAGAAGTATATCCGATTTTGAGCCAGTGGCATTGATTCTTTGTTTGAATCATATACAAGTAATTAAAATTCAATTTAAATATGTATTTGTCTTAATTATAATAATGCAGGAATTATCCACAATTGAACCTTCCGCCGTTTTGTCGGGAGCTAGATTTGATCTTGACAGACTGCAGAAATATAAATTTAGTTTTTCGATGCAAGATCTGGCTTTAACGAATAAGGATATAATTAAACATATCTGTGAAGCCAAGAAGGAATTTCGTGACGATGGTGCGGCTCATGTGTGGTCGACATTCAGAATTGGAAATATTGTCAATGTAATGAATGACAAACAAGGAAGAGAGATTATTGATTACCTTAATGTTCAGAGATATTTTATTTTAATGAAATTTTTTGTAAAGACAGACGACGACACTTGGATTATCCATGACAAACGTGATTCTGTCCACATGCAGTCAGGAAATAATACTGTTCTCAGTAAAAATTCCAGGCCAGGAATACTGACTGGTATTGACAAACCGTATTATGAATGAGCGTATCCTGTGACTGCGGTTGTGTACGCAATATATCCGTTAAATAATAAACCTAACGTTGGGGATCTCAAACCTATGAAACTGTCATCGCTGTTGACAGCATCAACGAGGATAAATTGTGTACCTGAACGAGTTACAGAACACTTTACAAACGCGATACGCAGAAACGGTTTAACAGATTTACGACGTAAAAAAATAAGTACGTGGGCAGAAGCAGTTAAAGATACCGGAGCGTCTATCAGCGACGTTGCTGAGCTGGGAAAGAAATTAAAATTCCCAATAACTGAAGACGTTAACCGGAGAGATTTTGTGCAAATCGAAATATGAATCAAGAGGAGCTTCGATAGATATTATTGATCATAACGCACATGCATGGGCTGTGGCAGTAACAATATTTCCACGAGACAGAACGGTTAAATTTTATAATGGTCATGTATTTGATTTTATCAGAAATATCAGTAAAATTGACCCTGTTTCTGTTTGGTTGTTTCAAAGTTCGGAATATGATTATCATGATCAGTTTGTACGGTCTAATGGTGATATTTATCGTACAGAATCTCCACGAAGAAATGAAAAATCTTGCATTAAAATATACCACTGATATTAAGGTTGGACAATTACTGAATAATTGTTTTACTGTTCCATCAGTTGCTGTTCACGCTGCTCAGGAGAAAAATTCATGGAAACCGACACGATTGGAATTTCTTGAAGATGTCCAACACAGTTGTGTGGAATATGGACATGGTGGATTGTGGAATACTAAATACGATTATAGAGACGTTATCTCAGTTGACATGGTAGCATGTTATCCTGGAAGTTTTCTTGGATACGGAGAGTGTTCTGAATACTTTAAGAGATTTGGACATCCGACAAACGAGATAACCAGAGTTGCGATAAATGGACCCTTACCAGATTTTGACTTAACCGGATTTGCCTGTATAGAGTCGTTCGAGTTTTACGGGGATCTCCATCCGATTGTTTATGCGTGGTTTGGAAGACATTTTTCAGAAAAATATTGGGCCCCAATAGTACTATTACAGTACATGCTTGATGCTGGAATTTTAATATCGTTAAAAGTGAGTGAAGCAATTATATCATACCGCGTGCAGAAACAAGTTTGGTTGCCAGAACCGGATCTATTTAATATTAATGATGCTAGGAGAGATTTTCCTAATCTTAACGAAGATGATATTGTTAAAATTACTAATAATATACGTGAATGCAGGAGAGAAAGTGATGAGAAATTTGCAAAAGATCTTGGCAGAAAAATAATCAGTAAATTTACGCAAGGAGGATCATATGATCATAAACGAACGTGTACAAGATTAATTATGGACGATGCTGAACTCGATTTTATAATTGCTGATACAACGGAGAAAAACACATTTATAAGTCGAAGTAATGCTTATTTATCAGACGGAACTAAATTAGGTACAATTGTGAGTTCTACTGATGGCGAGTCACCGCAGTTTACTCATTTAAGATCTTCGATGCTAGCGTATGTTTCGATACATCTATTATCGATGATAAACGGATTTCCTCGTTATGCAGTCAGAGTCGCGACAGATTCATTTTATATAAATAAAAAATATGCGGATTCGTTAAAACAATTGCATATTAACAATTATGCATCATGGGGCGAATGGAGAATAAAACATTAAGATATAATTAGTTATTCTGAATCTGCCAATGTTGAAATTGCGGAGACATATTACAAGAATAATCAGATATCAAAATTGTCATCGGCACCATCTGTATATGATCCTGTGGCTAGACATAAAACTGTTTATCTTAATGGGTGTGGTGGTCCAGGTAAAACAACACGCACGATTAAATTATTTAATAATTGTTCTGATATGATTGTTTTGACACCGACACATAAACTCGCCAGAGAAATAAAAGAACGAGGAGTAAAATCATGTACATACCATAGTTTCTTCAGATGGTGCAGAGACGCATGGACTCCATCGCAGATGGGTGAGAAATACATTCCTAAAACTATCATATGGGACGAGATATGCACGGTGTCGCTAGAGGTATTAAAAATATTTCTTGATTGGCTGTTATTGAAGAATGCTGCTGTGATAATGTGTGGCGAACATGGTCAACCGCCACCTTTTATTGGATTGTCTCCACATGAGTGGCTCAAAACATTTGTAGATTATTACGAAGAAATAACTGATGACCATAGAGCTATTGATAAATCACTGAAAGATTTTAAAAAGTTAATAAGACTACAGCCAGATAAAATACAGTGTGAGATAATGCGTAAAGTAATTCCAGAAACTCCTATGAATGATTTTTGGATTTTATGGAGACCTGCTGATTTGATAGTTGCAAATAGAAAAATAGTTCGCGATACACTTCAACAACAATTATTTACGTTACATAAAGAAAAATTTTCAAATCTACTTGTACCATTATGTTATCGCCCAGCAGATACTCGACGATAGAATGTTGATGTTGAGATTCCTGGTGGTGGAATACAACATCTTGTACTAAATGATATTGTTTCAGTTGTTGTTGATGTTGTTGAGAGCGCGTTGAGCATGGATAAATCGCCGTGGACGTTAGAATACGCTACAACGATTCACTCGTCACAGGGATTAACTATTACTGATACAAATATCTGGATTGTCGATGATCGTATTGAGTGGTCAAATTTAGTTTATCTTGCAGTGTCTCGAGTCAGAAGAATATCTCAACTACACAGGGTTATCATGGATTGCGTAATAACCGAAGAAATCACTAACAACTTTGTCGACATCAAGAAAAAATTAGCGAGCTATAAGCAATGTGACAAAAAATAATCGCGACTTTGATATGGATGCTGAATTTATTATAACACTAAAACAACGACAGAATAATCATTGTGCGAATTGTAACGCAGTAATGTTGTGGCAGTATTCGAATAATAATCCAAGACAATTTACCGTTGATAGAATTAATAGTAGTCTTGGTCACACACGCGAAAATGTGATGCTGACCTGTCTTGAATGTAATCGACGTCGAGGCGCTGGACGCTGTGCAAGTTTACAAAAGTGAGCGCGGTGGTAATTGTGTATCCGTAGGAATTATTTGTAATTGTTCGCGTACAAATCCACGCTGAGGAGCAGTTGAATCTAATCTGTAGATTGCGGGTCTACCTGTGGACCTTACCACGCTAGAAATTTTGTGTGTGGTCACACTCCAGATAGGATCAGTTGCTCTTTTTCTACCTCCTTCAAGTTCACCAGGTTCATATAAATATCTTACAGTCACATTACCTAGTACTGGTTGAGAGGAAGATTCACGTCGTTGTATTGGTATATATTTCTTTGTAATTGCTTTAGCAGGCTTCATAGAAGATGTATGAGTAATTTCATTATTCAACGCAGCTATCACACTTGGTAACCTTGCAAACCATTCACGAGATCTCTCCCCGGACTTAAAGTCAGTGGATATTTCCTTTGCATATTGATATCCAAATAACCACTCAGCAAGTGTTCGATTAAATCGTTCAACAATTGCTTGATCACGATGAATTTCAGTATGTCCTCGTCTGATTTTAACTTTATGTCGCTTCATCAAAGATAATACTGCACCAAGAAATTCTTTGCCAGGATCAACTTGTAATAACTGTGGCCATCGTAGACCACCACGTTGATAAATTCGTTCAAACGCAGATGCAACTTCAGTTGCTGTCTTTGTTGACAGTGGTTCTGCTTCTTTATATCTACTTGCAACATCAACGACAGTTAACGCGTATTTGTATGTGCGCGATTGACGTCTACCAATTTTAATGGTATCATTTGGTAAAAACAAAATATCTGCTTGATGAACTTCATTGCGAGTACTGACATCAAAATGTGCATATTGAATTTTTTTAGGTGGTGGTAGATAAATTTGCCATATTGCCTGTCGTGCTAAAAAGCTGCAGCAACAGCACGTGAGACTTTTGATACTTCAGCAAGTTTGCTAATTGCTGCTTTGCCTGTCCAATATCCTCTTGGGCTATAATAAACAGATTCCATTATAATAGTTATCTATGATTAATTACCAGCTCCTAGCAATAGTTTACCTTTCATAGCAGATTTTACTAGGAAGCTAGCAAGTTTTTCTCTGAGAGATTCATTTTTTTTATGGAATTTAATGCGTGTATCAGCTTTACATCTGCAATATGTCGTTGTTGCAAATTTGGATTTTTATACGCGACATCATGAACGTGAAACGCTTGATCAATCGCGTTTATTGGGTACTCTCCAGGTCTTGGCTGATCTCGTTCGTCAAGTCGAATATCAAGTCGGGTTCCTGGACCACAAAAATTATATCCAGGTAAGTGTTTTTCACCAGGATACTTTGCCCACGGAGCTCCTGGTAATTTATCTAACGAAGCAGCAATATCTCCACCTGTCTTTGTCGATGAAATAAATTTGCATTTTTTTGTACCACATTTCACACACTTGCCTGTAAGTGCGTGCCTGTTATTTTGTGCTATTATTGTTGTTAATCCAATGGTATGGGTGGGTGCTCTACATCGAACACAATATAAATCCATATTATTTATTATATGGATATAATTGACTTCTCAGCGACTCAAAAACAAGAGCCAGTCAAACATCATCCAGCGCTAACAAATTCCATCAGAGCAATTATACTTGGCCCATCTGGGTCTGGTAAAACGCAATTATTACTTAATCTGATAATGCGATGGCTCAAGTGGGATAAATTATATTTCGTAGCACATCTGTAGATGATCAACGATGTTACGAAGTACTTAAAGATTTTAATGAAAATGCAAAGTCGCTGACGTGTCCTGATGAAGATAATGATGTTATTGATTTTATTACCGATATCGATGAAGCTCCATCCATAGATGATCTTGATGGATGTATCAATAATCTCATAGTATACGATGATGTAATGCTGGATAAACAATCAAATCCAGCTCAGATATTTTCACGAGGCTGTCACAAAAATACAGACGTGATTTATTTAACTCAGAAATACACACAAATTCCAAAAGTGATCAGAGATAATTGCAATATCTTAATTATGTTTAATGGAGTAGATAATTATACTTTACAAAATATTTATTATACTTGGTGTTCAGGGGACATGGACATGATTAAGTTTAAAAACTTCTTTTCAAAAGCACAAGCTGTTCCGTTCGGATTTATAACGATAAATTTACATGACCCAAGATCTAGGTATCGTATAGGTCTGGATAAAATCTTCGGTTAATTATAGCAGCATGGAGGGTGAACAACCAGCGTTGAGTGACCAGCGCGTAAACGAAACAAATAAAAACGATGATGTAACAAAATGAGCTAACCCAATTAGAGAAATCTTATGGCCTGACAGGTTTTGGTTTAACATTATTGACCTTGAGATTTCATTTCTGTAGGAAGGTTTATTTTTCATAAATAAGGTCTCCAGCAAAATGGTCTGTTCACCCTCCCTGCTGCTAAAGCACTCAACTCTTGTTGCCTCTACAGTAAATAGCCTACTTGTGTTGCTGTGCTGTAAAACAACAAAGCAAGCCAAACATTAACAAAACTGACTAGCACAACATTAACAAAACTTTCTAGCACAAGTTAGGAAATATTGTGTGAGGTAGAGGAATGGAATTTGGAGTGCATGTTTGTATGCATCAATAAATTTTCATGCAATTATATAAGTTTTTCTAGTTTTGGGATTTGGATTGGGGCGGGTACATTCAGCTGTGGAGGCATACATGTCTAACAAACACAGAATCTAGTTGTAGTTTTGCTAAACATTTGTTTTTGTTGGTACTGAAAGTCATTAATTCAGAAACAAGTCCTTTGCTTTCCGTGTAAGAATTATTGTGGTTTTAGCAACTGTGAAATCCACAAAAATTGGCACACCAAGAAAAGTAGGGAGTTCACAGTAAGTAATGTATTCATGCCTGTTTTTATTTGTAAATAGAAAACGAGATCAATCAAAGCAAAATATTATAGCAACCAAGGTTCAGCAGAACCATAATATTTGCCATCATAAAGATAAATATCATAAATGCCAATTTGATATACTTTGTCCATATTTACAGGTGCTTTGTTTTTATGGGGCCAGACAAAACCGACAGGTGAGGCAGCCATGTACCCCAAACTTGTACAAGATCTGAGTGGATGGAGAATTCGTAGCATAGGATGCTGGTATGGTCTTTCTTAGAGTTAAGAGTAAACAGTTCCAAACTATTTCATGCATTAGGGCAAGTGATGTTCTTTTTTTAATATTGGTAATAATAAGAGGACAATGTTTGCGGAACTTGTAAATCTGATTAATATAGTTAATTTGTAATCCACATGATTTCTACTTGTACACTTTGTATTGATTAGAAGACTTTTGATAAAATATTCAGGTTTTTACTTGAAATAAAGGCCTACTCAAAATGTAGATCAGCAGTGATTGAAGTCAGCTATCTTGATCCGTTATACTCCTATAGATGCATGCATATTAGACAAAGTGATAAAATAATCGTCAGATATGTTTCCAGTGTTCCACCTTTTCAGTATATATAATTAAGAACTTTAATCCAGACTATGAGATTTTTCCATATTAGTGTACAATAGCTCAATTCTCCGTATGTTGAGTCAAAAGTAACCTTACTTGAATAGCCGTAATATATAGCTACTACTGTTTGCATTGCTTTCTTTTTCCAGGACATAGTCCCCATGTCTAAGCTAATTATTTCCTGTCCAGTTTGAATTTGAAGGCCAGAATGGAAATGAACATGATCCCATTCTGACTCCTAAGTCTTAGCCATCATAGGGGGCAGTTATGTATGTACTTCTGAGAGAGTGACGTATGTAAGGTGAAGTTGTTTCCATTTGAAACATGCACATTGGAAAGAATGTTGTTATACCTCAGTGCTGCTTTGATGCAATGTGGCTGACATTTCTTTGGATATTGTACTTGTGGAAATTGAACATGATCTAGCACACTGTGAACTAAAGTGACTGCTCCTTTGTGCTCAAAAAATCAGCCTGAATTAGTCTAAAGTTCACTATCTTTAGCAGCTATTAAAAAAGGGAAAATGAATTTTGCCAGGCTAGACAATACCAGCTTGTGAAAGTGCAATGAACGAATTACCAAATATATAAAATGTATTAAAAAAAAGTTATCAGCTCTTTTTTTTTTTTTACAATTTACCCCTGAAGTTCAGGAGTGTCCACCTCAGATGCAAGAGGTCGCAGGTTCGAACCCCAGTCGAGTCATACCAAAGACATAAAAATGGTACTAACAGCTGCCTCGCTAGGCACTCAGCATTAAGAGGTCAGTGTTAGGATTGGTCTGCCTGGTGTCAGGATAATGTGACTGGGTGGGACATGATGCTACATGTCTGCAGCATGATGCCTCAGTGCTAGACATCACTGTAAACTGCCACACTGCAGACATCATATTGATATGACTGAAAAATTGTTTAAGCTATGCTAAAAATCCAAATCACACACAAAAACACTTTAAAATGGGTATTCATAAAGGTGAATCAGTAAAATTAAATATTTATTATTATGCATGAAAATGTCTTTGATTATAAAACCATGAAAATAAGTGATGTGATGTGATTATGATTTTTAACATAGCTTTAACAATTTTTCAGTCATATCGCTACGATGTCTGCAGTGTGGCAGTTTATAGTGATGTCTAGCACTGGGGCATCATGCCGCAGACATGTAGCATGATGTCCCACCCAGTCACATTATCCTGACACCAGGCCAGCCAGTCCTAACACTAACCTCTTAATGCTGAGCACCAAGCGAGGCAGCTGTTAGTACCATTTTTATAAGTCTTTGGTATGATTCTACTGGGGATCAAACCCACGACCTCCCGCATCCGAGGCGGATGCTCTAACCACTAGGCCACCAGAGTGGTTTTCATGAAAATAAGTGAAACTACAGTCCAAGAAAAACCTTCAAAAGACTTTCCAAAAACTGCTGAACAGATTTTGACCATTTTGAAATATTATAAATAAAGATGGCTGCTATTACTTAAAGAAAGACTTGAACAGCTCCTCAAAAAACTGCTAAAGAGAATTTGACCAAATTTTAAAGATGGCATCCTTGTTTGAAGACCCTTCAGATTTATATAAATCATGCCATTCTACAATCAAAATTGGCTGCAGTGACAAAAAAAACCCATTTAAATGAGCAAATCAATGAATGAATTACAAAATATATAAAAGGTTTAAAAAATGTTATGGACTTGTGTTTTTTCCAATTTACCATTGAGGTGGCACTCTACAGTTTCGTATTTTGCATAGGGTTAGAATTTTAAAGAAAAAGAATTCCCCCGGGTTTCCTCACTAATTATACTGGCTATTTAAAAAAAGACCTTGCATATTTTAGATATTGTTCAAAGAACCTTTAATTCCCTTTATTTTGGTTATGACTGATGTATGTAATATGGGTTATAGAGTATACAGCTTGGCCTTACTCCAGATGTGCACCTTTCAAAAAAGTGCTAGCTCCACTTGGTCATTTTCACTTCCTGAAATTCAAAGGTAAATTGTAAAAGAAAGAGTCTATAACTTTTTTTACATTTTATATATTTGGTAATTCATTCATTGCACTTTCAGAAGCTGGTATTGTCTAGTCTGGCAAAATTCATTTTCCCTATTTTAATAACTGCTAAGGATAGTGTACTTTAGACAAATTCAGGCTGATTTTTGGAGCACAAGGGAGCAGTCATTTTAGTTAGCAGTGTGCTAAGATCATTTACAATTTCCAAAAGTACAATATCCAAAGAAATGTCAGTCACATTACATCAAAATAACATAAAGGTATGCCAACATTCTCTCCACTGTGCATGCTTTAAATGCAAACAACTTCACCTTACATGTCACTCTCTCAAAAGTACATAACTCGTGAGCACCCCCCTGAAGTCCAGGAAGTGAAAATGACTAAGTGGAGCTAGCAGTTTTTTATATGTGCACATCTGGAAAAGGAGAAGCTGTATACTCAATAACCCAAATTACACTCATCAATTATACACCAAAATAAAGGGAATTAAAAATTCTTTTAACATTACATAAGGTATACAAGGTCTTTTTCTAAATAGCCAAGATAGTCAGTGGGGAAAACATGGGAAAATCTTTATCAAATTGGTCTTAATGAAAATGCCACCAAAGACTTAATAATAATAATAATAAGAAGAAGAAGAAGAATGACTTTATTTAAAGAGGGTAACACAATTAGCTAAGAACTTATAAAAATGGTACTAACAGCTGCCTCACTAGGCGCTCAGCATTAAGAGGCTAGTGTTAGGACTGGTCAGCCTGAAGTTGGGATAATGTGACTGGGTGGGACATTATGCTACATGTCTGCAGCATGATGCCCCAGTGCTAGACATCACTGTAAACTGTCACATGCAGACATCATAGTGATGTAACAGAATAATTGTTAAAGTTACATTAAAAATCCAAATCACACACACACTTAATGAAAATGTCACCATGATGGCCATCTCTAAATCTTTTTATAGCTACTCCTATGGCTGGACTGTGACATGGAGTTTTCACTAGAAGACTTCTTTTGATGTCAGGTTGGCCGTGAAATGAAAATGGTGCCAATGTTACATTCAGTGTGGCCCCGCATGGCACCATTTTGAACTTTTTTATATCACGTATTAGAGATGATTTCAGCACTCGGCAGTTAAAAGTAAGTTACATTCTTGCCTTGTATTCTGGCAAATTATTTTCAGCCAGTAGAGCATCATGAGAGACTTGTAGAGGGAGGTGGCAGGGTAAAATTTAACTTCTTGGTTATTTTATTTATTACAAAATCTGTCATACTTCTATATTATCACACTGTAACAGTTCTGTATTGTCACAATGTAACACTTCTATATTGTCACACTGTCAGAAATTTCTTCTTTTCTTTCAGTAACAAAAGTGTGGTGATTGCAGCAGATGAGAGTGTTGTCAGCTGGGGTGCCAGTCCAACATATGGAGAGCTGGTAAGATCAAATGAGCAAGTCATAGGGGAGATTTGAAAAGAAAAAGGAAAAATGATACGCTTGTTTGGATAAATAAGTGATGATAGCCTCTGGGTATTTGCCATTGTTGAAATGAAGTAAACATGAGTATTCACATTATCTGTCTTTAGTATTGTGTGGTTTAATATGTTTGGTTTGAAAGAAACAGCAGCTGAATTAATTCCTGACAGTTATTCAAAGACAGTTAAATGGGTCCAGAGGTTCAAGCACATCTTTGTTGTCCCCCGCCTTTGTTGGAAAAGTGGTGGACATAGTATCTGTATTTTGATTCATCCATAACACTTTCATTTCTGCTCTGTGACTTAACCCACTGTGACAGAAGTGAGATGGTAGTGATCAGTAAAGGCAGGTGCTCAAGACCACTCTGCTACCCAGGACCCATTTAAGGAATGAAACTTGATATACTTACGCATCATCAGTGAAAGGTGTGTTGCCCATCTAGAGCTCAATATTGCCAGCCATATTGTGTTACTGGATGTGTCACAATCATTATTTTCAATTAGGTATATTTCGCAGTGCATTAATACATAAAACAAAAAAAAATATACATGTATTTTCATTACAAAAAAAAACAAGCATTACATTGCATAATCAATTGCTTAATATGTTAACTTCCTAGAGCAAATTGAAATAAAGTTTTTGTTCATTCACAAACATGATCGAAAATATTCATTTATTATTGTACTCTGACCACATAGATGCAGAAGGTCTAGTAAGGAGGGTGGTGCCTGTATTAAAAACCGTATTTGTGCACTTTTATGTATATGTGTATCACAATTCTTAGTTGTTGATGTGATCCACTCAGCACAAAAAAAATAGAAACATCATTCAAACTGTGAATTAAACATGGCATGTGCTGATATTATTTGCCAGGTGAAATGAAGATATTTATTGAATAGAATTCAAAAGGGTCAAGTTAGCATGGCACCAGCAAGGTACAATTGGACAGTTGCAGGATGTGCATTGTGTTTATGTGTAAAATTGGACAGCGACAGGATGTGTATTGTCTTTGTGTGTAAAACTGGACAGTTACAGGATGTATATTGTCTTTGTGTGTAAAACTGGACAGTTACAGGATGTATATTGTCTTTGTGTGTAAAACTGGACAGTTACAGGATGTATATTGTCTTTGTGTGTAAAATTGGACAGTTACAGGATGTATATTGTCTTTGTGTGTAAAACTGGACAGTTACAGGATGTATATTGTCTTTTTGTGTAAAATTGGACAGTTACAGGATGTATATTGTCTTTGTGTGTAAAACTGGACAGTTACAGGATGTATATTGTCTTTGTGTGTAAAACTGGACAGTTACAGGATGTATATTGTCTTTGTGTGTAAAACTGGACAGTTACAGGATGTATATTGTCTTTGTGTGTAAAACTGGACAGTTACAGGATGTATATTGTCTTTGTGTGTAAAACTGGACAGTTACAGGATGTATATTATTTGCTTGATTGCATTTCTACATTATAATATATCCAAGTCTAAGGTAACCACTTGTTATATTTAATTGGACTTGGGCATTGGTTTGAAAAGAACTTGTTATGCAGTATTCATGGAGGCAGATTAATAATTGATCTATTAATATTTAGTATGGGATACTCATACAAATTCAAACAATACTCAGGTGAAATAAATATTTACTGGAAGAAATCAATGCATGTATAGGAAGATATGTTGAAAAGTGCTTTCAAGTATTAATAATCGCTGCCTCCTAATAGACTAAAAGTATTTATAGCCGTTAATGAGGTAGATATAGTGGGTACAAGGAGTTTAGGTGTTAATGAGGTAGATACAATAGGTACAAGTTGGTATACATGATGTAAGCAGTTGATGAGGTAGATATAGTAGGTACAAAGAGTTTTAGCTGTTAATGGAGTAGATACAATAGGTACAAGGAGTTTGTATACATGATATAATCATACAGTAGGTACAAGAAGTTTGTATACATGGGGTAAGCAGTTAATAAGGTAGATACAATAGGTACAAGGAGTTTGTATACATGGTGTAAGCAGTTAATGAGGTAGATACAGTAGGTACAAGTAGTTTGTATACATGGTGTAATCATAAAGTAGGTACAAGAAGTTTGTATACATGGGGTAAGCAGTTAATGAGGTAGATACAGTAGGTACAAGGAGTTTAGCTGTTAATGAGGTAGATACAATAGATACAAGGAGTTTGTATACATGGTGTAATCATACAGTAGGTACAAGAAGTTTGTGTACATGGTGTTTGCAGTTAATGAGGTAGAAACAGCACGTACAAGGAGTCTGTATGCATGGTGTAAACAGTTAATGAAGTAGATGCAGTAGGTACAAGGAATTTGTATATATGAATTAAGCAGTTAAGCAGCACCATTTAGCCCAACTAGGCATCATAATAAGTCTTTCTGTGAAAACCCCATTTTGATATGATCAGCCATTCCGGAGAAGTAGCAATAGCAAGATTTTCAAGATTGCCACTGTGGTATCCATACTGGATGTCAGGGCAGTATCATTTTCATTTACAACCAACTAGATATCATTGTAAGTCTTCTGGACAAAACCTCATTTAGAAATGATCTTACATTAAGGATGAATAGCATTAACAAGATTTTCATCATGGCTGCCATATTTGATGTCAGAATGGCACCCTTTTCATTTAGGACCAGCTAGGCATCATAAGAAGTCTTTATGTTGAATACACATGTTGATATGACCATCCATTCTGGAAAAGTAGCATTAACAAGATTTTCATCATGGCTGCCATATTTGATGTCAGAATGGCACCCTTTTCATTTAGGACCAGCTAGGCATCATAAGAAGTCTTTATGTTGAATACACATGTTGATATGACCATCCATTCTGGAAAAGTAGCATTAACAAGATTTTCATCATGGCTGCCATATTTGATGTCAGAATGGCACCCTTTTCATTTAGGACCAGCTAGGTATCATAAGAAGTCTTTATGCTGAATACACATGTTGATATGACCATAGGCATCATAAGAAGTCTTTATGCTGAATACACATGTTGATATGACTACCCATTCTGGAAAAATAGCAATAACAAGATATCATGATGGTTGCTGTGGTGGCCATAATCGATGTCGAAGCAGCACCATTTTCATTTAGGACCAGCTAGACCTCGGGATGAATGTGTGTTTAAAGGTTAATGGAAGTGTCCGAGTAGCAACTTCTGATAATTTTGATTTTCTAACATTTGCAGTTTGTATTGCTTTGTCATGGCACTGGCAAGAATATCTTTTTTCCCTGCAATATTAGCAAGAGGATTAAGTCAAGACACTGGAATAAATTTTCTTTGAAAAATACTGCTTGATTTTGTTTTTGTTTCACATTGGCTTCTATTTCATGTAACTTTAATTCTTTAACTATCTTTATGATGCTGACCAATAGATGACCCAATTTATGTAAGTTCATTAGCCAGCTTTTAGGTAGTGTTTTGTGGAGTGACTTTGGTTTTTAATAAAATAAATGTGTAGCTCATTACAGACAATATCTTGAATACATTCACTTACCAGCATTCTCTATATTATTTGCTCCAGTTACAGCTACTGAAGGTGAACACTTCGGTTCTTGCAATGTAATTGTTTATTAAGGCCTCATACAATGTAATTATTTATTCAGACCTTACAAACCTATCTGAACTGCTCCGGTGGCCTAGTGGTTAGAACATCCACTTTAGATACGGGAGGTTGCGGGTTCAAACACCGGCCGAGTCATACCAAAGACTTTAAAAAATGGTACTAACAGCTGCCTCGCTTGGCGCTCAGCATTAAGAGGTTAGTGTTAGGGCTGGTCAGCCTGGTGTCAGATAATGTGACTTGGTGGGACATCATGCCACATGTCTGTGGCATGATGCCCCAGTGCTAGACATCACTATAAACTGTCACACTGCAGACATCGTAGCGATATGACTGAAATTTTTTTAAAGCTATGTTAAAAATCTAAATCACACACACACACACAAACATATCTGCCTTCGTTCTTACAATGTAATTATTTATTTGGACCTCACAAACACATCCTCTTTTGTTCTTGCAGTGTAATTATTTGGACCTCATGAACTGAACTTATTGTTTAGCAGAACACGTTTTAATGACATACAGAACTATTAGCTGTAGTGATGGAACATTTTTATTGAATATGAAAAGTAAAATACTCAAAAGGCAATTATTTCTATTAAAAAAAGTTGTCAGAAAATATTCCTTCACCTTCCCCATTACCCAACAAATTCATAAAATTCTTCATTCTTTGTTCATTTACAGGGGTATGGTGACAATAAACCAAGATCTTCAACCACTCCACAAGAAATGAAGACTCTAGAAAAACTCTATATTCATTCTGTAGCTTGTGGATATGGACATTCAATGTTCATAGCCCGCAGCGATACTGAGGAAGATCAGGAGCGACTGAACAAATTGCCAGTATTCATCCCCTGAACCGTGACAGCAGGTCCACTCTGTAAACTTGACACCTGCTGAGAGTTCTCCTCAAATAGTAGATCTCTGTTGCTATTCACCTACAAGACCAGGCCCAGAAGATATGTAAATTAGTTTTTCATTTCATTCATTACTTTGCCAAGTCTTCCACCAAACTTCGTTCAAAATGGTTCGTATTTAATCATTCTTACAAGGTGCTTTGCTTGTCAAGAACTTTCCTCATTCCCTGCTTCATTTTATGACAAAATAGGTTTGGAAACCTTGTAGAATTTAGTTTCACGATGTGGAAGATAAAAATGCATTATTTGGCCAGTTTTATGGGCATACCTTTGTAATTTTTTGTGGCATAATGGGGGTCCTAAGCTGTTGTTAAAGATCTAAAGAAATGGTGTATTGTTGATTGTAACATGGGTTATTTTGATCACATTGGGCCAGGTTTTGTAGCTGCATAAATGGTGTAGTTGTAAACACTTCCATTGTGCTTTCAAAAAAGATCTGATTTTAATAATATTCTCCTGAGAAAGATCTGTACTAATCCATTTAGTCTCTTGTTAAATTACCAAGTGTTTTTTGTATTGAAGTCTTTTTATGTACTATTAGAACATTAATTTTGTATGATTAGCTCTTATTCAGCCAGTAATATTTTTAATAACTATCAGATATTGAAAGAATTAGTTCAGGTTTTACCTTTTACATATATACACCACATGTATGAAATGTAAAGTCGATAGTTAACATACAGCATATGCTTCTGAAAAAGGTCGAGTAGATGTCAAGGTCATGGCTTCCGGTTTCACGGTTCTTAACACTACAAGCAAGGTTGGCTGTCTTTATGGAATTTTTACTGCATGAAGTATTGTTACAGTGGTGTTGCAGATTAGGATGAAGTTATACAACTCTTGTGTGCTATAATACCCATCATTTCAACATAATTCTGGATGTAATGCAATACATAATACCCATCATTTCAACACGATTCTGGATGTAATGCAGTACAATTAAGGAGCCTGTGAACAAAATTAAATCATTGCTATTTTTGTCTAAAATGTGACAATATGAGTTGAAACAAAATAACATGAAGCCTAGTGTTATATCTTTATTTCCTTTTTAAAACATTATGATCGGACAAAATTAAATGCACAAATACCATGAGGTGAAAAATATATTTAATTAACTTAAACTAAATTATCACTATACATGTAATGTTTAGTTTATTCCACCACACATACACACAAAAGCACACGTCAAATTTTTGTTCAATCATGTTATATCCCAGTTTGGTGCATAACATGGTCAGAAGTCATTGATCAAAACTATTGCAGTACAATTTTCAGCAATCAGACATGCATTTTACACTATCATTAATTATTTGGATTTTGGACAAGTAAACTGTTCTTCTGATCAGATAAATCTGAGTGATTGACACAGTACTGCATATTTTGAAACTATTTGAATGATAAATGACAATACTTATAAATAACACAATTTTTAAAAAATCATTTAGCAAGACAATTGACAGAAAATGTACTCACACTACCGCATTTTGTTAAATGATATTAAAATATGATTGACAATATTCCAATTCACTGGAGAAATGAAATGGAAGACCGAAGTGAAGTTCCCTAGTTTTCTGATCTATGGCATTGTCATTATTTCATGAAGTCCATTCCTAACTCGGCCCTAGCTGCATCCATATATATTTCTTGGAGTCCTTTTCCAGACTTATGCCATCAATATCCATAGCTATTTCCTGAAGTCCTTTACCAGTCTTGGTGCCATACACATCCATAGCTATTTCCTGGAGTCCTTTTCCAGTCTTGGTGCCATCAACATCCATAGCTATTTCCTGGAGTCTTTTTCAAACTTGGTACCATACACATCCCTAGCTATTTCACTTTCTAATGGACTTGTTAAAGAGCCCTACAAATCATAAAAGTCTGAGCTTGAGTTTAGCTTGAGATTTCATTAGTAGCCAGACAAAGCCTTTGTTATTGATTGACACAAAATTTAGGAAACTCAAGTTTCAAGAATTTTTTTTCTTCTAGGCCAGGTCTTGATTTTACCAACAAAACTGGAATCAGGACTTAAAACGTAATTCTAAAGTCCAGCAATCTGATTGGCAGAAATTGAAGGGTGACTTAATATTAGGGCTGTTCCATTAAAACATACAAGGTACACAGGGAAGGCAGTTTTTAGAAAATATATGCCAGGGTACTTTGAGTCACTGAGTTCATATTAAAATGATAAAATTCTAAATTGCATCTATGGGTGAGTACCCTAGTGCCTTCCCTGGTTCCCATGTATCTTTTAATGGAACAGCCCTTAACCAATAAAATGTCTTGAGCCTCAACTTAATTTTAAGTTGTGTGATGGGGCCTAAGGGAGATTTTCTTTGCTGTGTAACAGTCATCAAGCTAGGCATTCTGATAGCTTCTTGAATGCAAAATTATAAAAACCCACCTTGCAAAAGACAGAGGTTTACTACAAATTAGTAAAAGTAAATAACTTTGCACATTCTTTCTAAAGTAATTTTTCAGCTGTATTCAAAATTCAGTGATCTTGATTGGATGGTTGGTGTCCCAAATGATGACATTTCATCAGCATAAATATGTATATGTATTTATTGAATATGCACGTATTAAAGGCTGTTCCATTTAAACATACATGGTACCCAGGGAAGGCAGTTTTCTGAAAATACATGCCAGGGTAATTTGTTTTCACCAAGTTCGTGTTATGGGTGAGTATCCCACATTAAAAGTGCCTTCCCAGGGTCCCAGGTCTGTTTTACAGGAACAGCCCTAAGTCAAATGCAGCCAAGTTCGTAATTAATCATTTTCAAATATGTTGTTTCATTTACCCCAAAAAACGAAAATGGAAATTATCAGCTAATAGATCCTTGGATTTAATTGGATCAGAAGTCAAAATACATACGACTTTTTGAAATTTCCAGATGCAGCATAGATTTACATTACAAGGTGTCTTGTAAATATGCATAGCAACACATAAGCCTTATAAGCATGCCAGAATCATTCATAAGTAATATTTTTATTTTATTCTGCACTAACTGACATGTGACACCTTAAAAGAAACTATGGTAAGGAAAATTGCCATGCCTTCTTATTAGTGCTTGTATAACAACGCTGTCATATGACCAAATCATTATTTCTTTTTCTGCTCGTTTTTTATGAATAAATGTAATTATTAAATAACAGTGAAATATATAGTGTGTATACATATATGTTTGCTCTGTCAATAGGATGTCCAGGTACTTTTGGATAGGCACAACTTCCATTACACATAACATTTTTTTTTGTATCTCATTTGTTCTAGCAGACAAAAGACCTTTTGTTTCCATAAAACAAAGGAAATGTGTGCCAAAGTTATGGAAATGCACTATACTACATGGCCATAATACCTTGACATTGAGGTAAAGGCATGTCTATGTAAAATGCGCCTTGTTTCGCTCTTAAATGGACAGGATTATTAAATAGGGCTTTGCAAATGAACTTAAGCTGTAATAGGGATGTTTTGCTGTAAGAAATACATGGTGGGCAATGGTATTGCACACCAGCTAGGAATTTCTTCCAGTATTTAATAATGGTATAGCTAACATTTCAGTCTTGTACTTGTTTACTTTATTTTAACAGTAGTTTGTGCATGTAGAACGAGCTGGGAAATTTTTAAAAATTACTTGGAGATCAGGCAGGTCTCAGTGAAATCCTCAAATGTTTAATAAATGCAAGATGTTTAAAATTATGTATCATTTTATCACTTTGAGTTATTAGTAGGAGAATTTGGTACTTTAGTATTTGTACATGTGACTAGTTTGTGTCCATAGAAAGAAAATAAAAGAAATATGAATCGTGTGGTATTGTGTTCTGTTTCTCCCTTTGTACCTCTTTATACATAGATTACTTACTGGGTGTAACATACATACTTGGTTAGTGTTAGGACTGGTCAGTCAGATGTCAGAATAATGTGACTGGGTGGGACATAATGCTACATGTCTGCGACATGATGTCCCAGTGCTAAACATCACTATAAACTACCACACTGCAGACATCGTAGTGATATGAATGCAAATTTGTTAAAGCTACGTTAAAAATCCAAATCATACACACGCACACACACATGCAAAGACTCTCATCTGCCGTTGGATACTGCACCAAGATATCTGGGTCTAAGCAATTTGTTGGGAGTAATTATAGAACAAACAATATAGACCCTCATCCAACTAACCAGTCCTGCTGTCTTTACACAAGCTTGTAGAATATGGTCAGATAAATGCTGCAAGTATGACAATGAAATCTCTGTACATCACCCAGGGTTGCAGACAGGGTAGGGCAATGACACCGTTCTGGGGAACTAAAACAGTCAGGGGGCCCACAGCTGTCAAAATTTTTAATTTATAAGGAACTACTGGAGAATTTTTCCATAGGACTACAATTCATCTCCGTGGCCCTGACATCACCATAGGAATACTATCATTGTAGGATGTTGTTCTCTATATAAATTTCTCATCAATACTCGAGCTTCAACCAGGCATCTACATGGCATTACCATCCTGCAAATAAAAGCATTTACAAAAAAATTTATTTTAAAGAACGGGTTGAGCTAGGTTTACCTATAATCATTGCATAAACTTCAATTTATGAGAGAGAAAGAGGTCTACACTGTTAGGAATGTACTGCATGTTCTCTGGAAATAGCGAGCTGGTGTTTGAACCGACGCTTTGGTGAGACGGCTTGTTTACAAGAGGTGCAGAAACAGCTATTAATGACTCAAAAACAAAATCTGTATAAGCCAGTCACTCATCTGAGATCAAAAGACAATTTGCTTATGATTGATTGATTGATTGTATTTGTATGGCGCACTGTTAGGCTTATTTGCATATGTGAGGGGCCTATGATTAATAGGGAATCTGAAGAAGCCATATATGGCTTTTTCTTCATGGCATGTGGACCCAAATTTTGCTTGCCTGTACAGAATAAATAGTGAATGACCCCTAACCCTGTTGGAAAGGGATGCATCTGTTTTCAAAGATGAATTTCTGTCAGTAGAGATAGCTTTCATTCACAAGCAAGTACATGAAGATATCGTTCCTGTCATACTTGCACAAAACGCAACTTCATTAATGCTGAAAACACAACTGCTATTCCCACCATCAAGCATACAGATTGCTTTGACACTGTATCCTAATGATAATAACTGCCTCACTTTCAAATTAAACCAATTGACACCTTCGAGTTACATAGACAGTCCCTATTTTCGATATCATCATTCTTAATAGTTTTGTTAAGGTTTTGCTTGAATATTTTCATTTGCTCATGTTTTCAAAACTTCTTGATCAATTTTGTTCCTGTTTGGAATGAATCATTATGAGGAAAAACAAAATCATTCTGCAACAGTTATTTATACCTTTGACATAGAGGTCAAGGTTGCAGTTTTAACTCCACCGTGTCAATCCTACTATTAACCAATGATACTAGTTCCACCATCTGTTTCACTAGCAAGTAATGACACTAGTTCCACCCTGTCAATCCCACAATTAATGACTAGTTCCACCTTCTCAATCCCACTATCAAGCAATGACTCTAGTTCCACCGTCAATCCCACTATCAAGCAATGACTCTAGTTCCACCATCAATCCCACTATCAGTGACTAGCTCCACCTTCAGTCTCACTATCAAGCAATGACACTAGTTCCACCCTGTCAATCCCACTATCAATGACTAGTTCCACCTTCTCAATCCCACTATCAAGCAATGAGACTAGTTCCACCCTGTCATTCCCACTATCAATGACACTAGTTCCACCCTGTCATTCCCACTATCAATGACTAGTTCCACCTTCTCAATCCCACTATCAAGCTAGGACACTAGTTCTACCCTGTCAATCCCACTATCAATGACTATAGTTCCACCTTCTCAATCCCACTATCAAGCAATGACACTAGTTCTACCCTGTCATTCCCACTATCAATGACACTAGTTCCACCCTGTCAATCCCACTATCAATGACTAGTTTCACCTTCTCAATCCCACTATCAAGATATGACACTAGTTCCACCCTGTCAATCCCACTATCGATGACTAGTTCCACCTTTTCAGTCCCACTATCAAGCAATGACACTAGTTCCATGCTGTCAATCCCACTATCAGTGCCTAGTCCCACTTTCTCAATCCCATTTTCAAGCAAGGACACTAATTCCACCGTCAATCCCACAATCAATGACTAGTTCCACCATCTCAATCCTACTATCAAGCCATGACACTAGTTCCACCTTGTCAATCCCACTATCAGTGCCTAGTTCCACCTTCTCAAACCCACTATCAATGACACTAGTTCCACCCTGTCAATCCCACTATCAAGCAATGACACTAATTCCACCCTGTCAATCCCGCTATCAGTGACACTAGTTCCAATGTCAATCCAGCTATCAAGCAATGATACTAGTTCCACCTTATCAAACATCCTTACTTAGCACCTCCTTATTTCTTTCATTATACAAGGGTCACCAGCTCTAGCAAAGTACAAATGATCAGTCTTACACAATACAGGTAGACGTATGTGAACAAAAACTGACAATATCTCACAAAGTTGAAAACTGTTTTAAGAATATATAGTGACTTTAAGCTTTGATAAATCCAGAAGCATTGACTGAATAAAGCTCACATTTTAAAGTTGGGGTATTTTTATAATTTATAAAGACAATTAGATCTAAAATGTCACATTTTTATTGGAGCAATTAATAAAGAGTTTCCAGATTTTTTAAACCAATTTTGTAATTTCGGGGCAAACAATTTCACATTAGAGGACTTAAAATTCACATTACAATTCAAAAATTGATTTGTTTTCAAGCTCATAACTACCATGTCAGTGTTATTTATATTATTACTGCATCTTATGCCCACACACTATAACTTTTAATCATCCACAAGGTGGAGTATATTTTGCTGTCCATCCATCTGCATGTCCATTGATTCTCTATTTAATTTCCACAGAATAATGATTTCTGCACCATCTACAGTTACCAATTTTGTGAATGCCATGCCTTTCAGTTTTGGGGTTAAAAGGCCAAAGATCAAGGTCACTTGTTGACAAACAGTTTTGAGACAACAGAATTAGTTCTACATCACAGATCTGGGCTAAACTTTTTGGATGGCTTGAACTTGGGGTAAGGAAGAAGCCAATCAGTTTTGTGGCTAAAATGGCAAAAGGTCATGGTCACTGCCTAAAAGAAGAAAAATTGTTTTAAATTTCAGTTCTGAGACAGGTATCTTCACCAAAGGAAGCTGCATTAACACAGTAGCATCAAATATGAAATCCAAAGGTCTAGGGTTCAATACCCACTCATGCTAGTTCAGGTCTGTCTCTGCAAGTCCTTTGAAAAGGTACTAACTCCCTTTCCTTGACATAATATGACCAATACTGTGTTGAAAGTGCTGCTAAAACCCAACCAACCATAACCAAAGTTTTCTTTATGATTTATACATTGGATAAAAAAGAAGTCTATTGATTTTGAGGTCAAAGGTTAAGGTCACAGTTACTGAGAGAAGAAAAATGGTTTTCATGGAATAACTTTAGTTCTGTATCATGTACTTTGGCAAAAGGACATGGATGACTTTCTTTTAAGGTATGGAAGAGGCCTATTAATTTTGGGGTCAAAGGTCCAGGTCATTGTGACTCCCAAAAAAAAATAGGTTTTGCAGAATGGCTTTTGTTCTTAAATGTCTGACTAATCTTTGTGAATGACTTGCATTTAAGGTAATAAAGAAACTTGTAAATTCTAGGGTCATTTGGTCATGGTTGCAGCAAGTAATAAAAGAAAATATTGGTTTTTGTGCAGTAGGTTAAGTTCAAAAATTGACCAAAGATTTAATCATCATGACCATGCCCTACTGGTGAATACAATGATTAAACAAGGAGTGAGCACAAAATCTGACATACATGATATTATTGTTTTTAAAACATTTTCATTTATTTTAACTTTGTATGTCAAAAGTTTCCATGTGTAGAAAAGAATAAATGTTGTTTCAGTTGGGCATAAATGCAGGTACCTTTTCATCTTTACCACATATATTTATGCTATAACATAAAAAAATATAGCCCTTGTCTGAAGATAAAAGACCTGACCCATGCAGAACTTGATCTAATACCTCAGTCTTAGTCTCGACATTGCTGATTTTGTTACAACAAATGATGTCTGACCCAGTTAATCAAGGAAAAATATAAATTTTGCTGCCCATTCACTGGGCAATGTTTGTGTGACCATATTATTTTCACCATTCTTTCAATTACCTCAGGATTAGACTTCGAGTTGAGGCCCATTTACATATCTATACTGGACTTTCAAGGTAAAAGGGTCAGAAGAGATAAATATAGATAGTGACTTATTATTAGAAACACAAATTATTCTTAGTAACAGACATTCATTGCCATACCATAGGGTTTAAGAGATAAAATCTCACCAAGGTAAAAATCAAAGAATGGAGATAATATGAGCGAGGTGATGCATATTAACAATGAGAAAATGATAAGCTATTCAACTGCAGAAGTTCAACATTTCCATGGAGGTGTGACTGGGCTGTCAATGCTATCCCATATTTGGGATAGCAAAATTTAGACAATTCCACTGACAACTGCCTCCGACATCACTCATAATTAGCACTGGCACAATGATGTCAGAGATGGGTTTAAACACCCCTCGGATCAGATATGATACATGTATATAGGACACAACTACAACATACAATGTTTGTGTCATTTGGATTTTTAACGTGGCTTTAACAATTTTAGTCATATTGTTTTGATTTCTGCAGTGTGGCAGTTTATAGTGATGTCTAGCACTGGGGCATCATGCAGCAGACATGTAGCATGATGTCCCACCTAGTCACATTATCCTGACACCAGGCTGACCAGTCCTAAAACTAACCTCTTAATGCTGAGTGTGAAGCAATGCAGTGTCAAGTATCATTTTTATAAGTCTTTGGTATGATTCAACTGGGGTTCAAATCTGCATTGGAGGCGGACACTTTAACCACTTCAGCCACTGGAGTGGTCCTACAGCATATTTATGTGTGTCAGGGAAAGATTGCAACTCCATTTGCATGAAAACTGGTTTATATTAAAAATGATGAACTAAGTCACTGAAACCATAGTTATTGATGATATGTGCATCAAAAACGGCACTGCTCACTACAGTTTTCTCCAAAAGCCTAAAAATGAAACTCGTGTTGGGAAACCAAAGTTAGATGAGCATTCCGGGGCATGACTACTCTAAATGAAGACGTGGATTACTTTCAAGTCTGACTCCTTAAAGGGTCCATTAATACAATCTACATCCAACAGACAGAAACAAAGTTGACAAACAAGGACCATAACTCTTTCCATAATAGAATAGAAGAGAAAAAACCCATAGAAGTCACATCTGGGTCTATGAAACAATGTTCACATCAAATTCATTAGCATGTGTTAAATGGTTCTTCAGCTATGATGATGACAAGCACCCTCCAATGTAAAGATGTGAAGTTGACTGACATGGGTAACACCTGACCAAAATGGTGTATTTGAGACAAAAGACATAAATGACATACCTGATTCCAACAAGACACAATGAATAGTTCCTGGGATAAGTTCACTGCAAACAACATTCCAAATTCTATGTAAAGACAATTTTTTGCATAAGAGGCATAACTCTGTCCAGATTGGAGTAGACAAGGGGCATAACTCCAAAAATGAAGTATAAAAGACAAAATCCATACATGGCACATGCAAGTCTATGAGACAATGTTCAAACCAATTTGCATTGAAATTCACAATATGCTGAATGTTTCTTGATCTGTTACAAGCATCAATTCCATGTGAAGTTAACTGTCTAGGGTCATAACTGTCTCCAAAATGGGGTTGATGAGACAAATCACATAAAATGTACATCCAGGTGTGTTTGTGTGATTTGGATTTTTAACGTAGCTTTAACAATTTTTCAGTCATATCACTATGATGTCTGCAGTGTGGGAGTTTATAGTGATGTCTAGCAATGGGGCATCATCCCGCAGACATGTAGCATGATGTCCCACCCAGTCACATTATCCTGACACCAGGCTGACCAGTCCTAACAATAACCTCTTAATGCTGAGTGCCTAGCGAGGCAGCTGTTACTATCATTTTTGTAAGATTTTGCTATCAATCAGTCTGCATCCAAGGCAGATGATCTTTACCACTAGGTCACCGAAGAGGTCTTGCATCCAAGTCTATGAGACAACATGGACACCAAATTGCATCAGAATATGCTGAATGGTTTATAAGCTATGTTGGTTACAAGAATCTACTACAGTAGAGATTTAGAACTGTTGGAAAAAGGTTCCATCAAAATTGGACCCCCAAAAAAGAAGTCTATATAGCAAATCTGTGTGCAGTACTAAATTCACCTATCAAACTGCATGTGTGTATATGGGTTACAGAGCTATGGCAGTTCCAAGAAACATGAAAAGATGGATGGACTGATGGAAAAAGCGATTACTACAGGGCTTCATGTAGGGACCTAACCAATCTGACTTGTGTGGAAAGTCCTCTTTGAAACATCAAATCTGTCAACTTGATTTCACACCAATGAAAAGGTCTTGATAAATTTAATTGCAGATTACAATTTAGATGGTCACAATTTAAACTTTATCTTGAATTCATTCAGGATAAACTCCTAATACATGCAGTAATAGTTTAACCTTTGGGTTACCTGTAATGGAATATAATGTATTGTTTTCTGCTATCTAACTGCATTAAGTATTAAGTTTAAGTGACTATCTTGGCAGAAGATAGAGATAGATGTTTTAGTGTCTTTATGTGTATGTATGTATGAGTATATTCTTGAATAACATGAATGACACAAATCAATAAATATCATTACTATTATCATCTGAAAGGTATAATATACAAGTTGGAGATGTGTACACAAATGTATAATATATTTACATAGATCACCACCTGCTGTTGTTATCTTCTTGTTTCTTTTATTTGCAACAAGTTTATGCATCATGCAAAGCCCCAAATGGACAGAAACTGTTTCCAAAACTCCCTGAACCCAATTTAAAATTTGTCAAATATCTTAAAGAGTACAACCTGATGCAGATTTATCTTAAGGACTTAAAACACAAGTGTATAATAGTTTTTGATGGTAGAAACCGAATATATAGGTATCATATCAAGCTCTAAATAAAGGGAAAATCCATAAATATGTTAGTTCATAATCTGACAGCGACTTTGTGAAATATGGTAAATGCAAATGCAGTTTGGAAAAACTCAAGCTTATGAAAATATTTTGGAAAAAAATCCTAAAAATCTGGTGCACCTACAGTGTTCATTCAGCACCACCATATTGCAGAGGTGAAATGTATCAATGATATGAAAACATCGAATATCTCTAAATGGTTTTATTGCATCATGAAGTTGGTTTGTGTTCACTGCTGTGCTATATACACTGCAACCAAGAATATTGTTTGAATTAAATATTTTCAAAAAATATTACTGTAAACTCACACTATCTTTGCATGGTCTTGGAAAGCCTCTAAAGGCAGAGTATAATGATATTCATGACAGAGTACTTAAAACAATTTATTTCATTTAAAGGCAGAATATTTCCCATTTCTTTTAGTTTACATACAATTTGTCTCGTGCATACTGTATGTAATAAATAAAATGCATCGTGGACTTTCCCTTTAAATGTATCTAGAGCTATTTGATGACATACAAACTGAATACAAAACAAATTGTGTGACCCATTGATTGAAATCATGTGACAGTATTAACGCAACAATAGTGGCACATTCAGTGGATGAACACCTGTGTGACCTGTTGATTCAAATCATGTGACAATATTAAAGCAACAATAGTGGCACATGCAGTGGATGAACACCTGTGTGAACTGTTGATTCAAATCATGTGACAATATTAAAGCAACAATAGTGGCACAATCAGTAGATGAACACCTGTGTGACCTGTTGATTCAAACCATGTGACAATATTAAAGCAACAATAGTAGCACATTCAGTGGATGAACACCTGTGTGATCTGTTGATTCCAATCACGACACTATTAAAGCAACAATAGTGGCACATGCAGTGGATGAACACCTGTGTGACCTGTTGATTCAAACCATGTGACAGTATGAAAGCAACAAGAGCGCCACATGCAGTAGGTTAAGAAATGTCATGACAGTGATAAAAGTTGTGGTATGTTATAGTACAGCCTGTATAAAGTAAATCTTTTACATGCAGCAAACAATCTGGAGTTCAGCTTACCTACATTCAAGGCACCTAAATATGTCAGCAATAAGCATTCCTATTCACTTACAATATGTAATTCACATAAAAATAACAGCTGTGCATGTATATTTCTAAAAAAGACTACGTGCATTTTAGTACACAAAAAAGGACACATATATTAAGTAAGCTCTGTACATATCATTTTTTGAGTAAACATAAAAGAAAGACCTTTTTCACATGTTGCTGAAATACATTCCATGTGCATATGCAAACTTGTGATCATGATCAACCAGCTGCTTTCCTCAAGTCTACTACCCATCCAATAACTTGTAGAACAAGATACTCTGCTGTGATTGAAACATTAATGCCCATTGGTTGTTAAGTTCATTATTGTCCAATAATATTTCTTGTTAATCATGTCACCTACGGTGATAATGTTATGCAGATGAGTGTGGTAGCCTGCTATATCCTGTACAAAGATTATGTAATACTGAAATTTATTTAAAGTGAAAATCAGGCTTTCAAACTTGTTATTCAATATTTTTAATCCTTTTTAAACTCTAAGCTATTAAAGCAAAAACATTGTGGCTACTCAAATAATCAAAATTGACTAAAATTGTATTATTACAGGACTGTGCGATGCAGAGTTTATCCAGGTACTATGAGATGAACTGAATTATCTCCTGTTCTCTTCTATTGATGTTGCACCAGCATATCTCACTGGTGACAATGATTGGGACTTACACATTTTTATGTGATTCTATATTCCTCAGATTGCTTCTTTATTTCTTTTCTTACTAAAGTTTTGCACACTATGACTTATTAAGATATGTACTAAATTTAACAAATAAGGATGCATAATAATTCTACGTTTATTATGCATTAGATGTATTCTTTACACAGAAGTTATACAAAATCCATACAGTATCCACTTTTCACAACTGAAATCCAATCAATGCTGGCAACTGGTTAAAAAAGACAAATTAGAAATTTATAAGTTCATTCATGCATTAAAAATACACAACGACTTTATACTTTGTATCCATATTTTTTTTTACTGGTGTCAGTAGCCCTACAACCTCAGCTGTTGAATCACATTTCACAAATCCATCCAAAGATTATTCAAAGACACAATATGCCATTTTGATGTGGTTTACATGCCATCATATGTCCTTCCAAGTACATGGCAGACTTTTTTAATGAACATGTGCATTGTGAGTTATGCAAAATTTGTGGATTCAAAAGACCTAGCATTAGTAACACAGCATTAACCTGAAAAGCCTGTTACACATCACAAATGCAGCACTCTCTATGAGAAAATGGCAACTTTCTGTGCCAGAAAAACAGAAATTAATGGCTGATCTTCCCATAGCTATGTACTGATTTTGCCCAGATTTTACAGACATATTAAATAAAATTATCTCCATCAACTGTGCATATATTAAACTTCAGCACCAAGTTTCCTGCTAGAAATCTTATCAGCCATTGAATAGCTGGAATATACAAATGATGGATATGTTATTGAGTTCATGAGAGAAACTATTGCTCATAACACGTTAAAATAAGCAGGACATGTCGGTTATTTGTGGCATAAAATGAGAATGTCTTAAGATACCTTATCAATTGTCAAATTTTATGTATTTGGCTATTCCATTTAATGCTACTCAGGAAAGGCAAGTTTCTAAGTGTAATTTATTCAGGCTATTCCATTTAATGCTACTTGGGAAGGGCAAGTTTCTAAGTGTAATTTATTCAGGCTATTCCATTTAATGCCACTCAAGGAAGGCAAGTTTCTAAATGTGATGTATTAAGGCTATTTCATTAAACACTACTCAGGGAAGGCAAGTTTCTAAATGTGATGTAGTAGGGCTATTCCATTTAATGCTACTCAAGGAAGGCAAATTTCTAAATGTAATGTATTAGGGTTATTCCATTAAACACTACTCAGGGAAGGCAAGTTTCTAAATGTAATGTATTAGGACTATTCCATTTAATGCTGCTCACGGAAGGCAAATTTCTAAATGTGATGTATTAGGGCCATTCCATTTAATGCTACTCAAGGAAGGCAAGTTTCTAAATGGGAAGTATTAGTGCTATTCCATTTAATGCTACTCAGGAAAGAAAAGTTTCTAAATGTGATGTATTAGGCCTATTCCATTTAATGTTACTCAAGGAAAGCAAGCTTCAAAATGGGATGTATTAGGGCTATTCCATTTAATGTTACTCAAGGAAGGCAAGCTTCAAAATATGATGTATTAGGGCTATTCCATTTAATGTTACTCAAGGAAGGCAAGCTTCAAAATGTGATGTATTAGGGCTATTCCATTTAATGTTACTCAAGGAAGGCAAGTTTCTAAATGTGATGTATTAGGGCTATTCCATATAATGCTACTCAAGGAAGGCAAGTTTCTAAATGTGATGTATTAGGGCTATTCCATTTAATGTTACTCAAGGAAGGCAAGCTTCAAAATGTGATGTATTAGGGCTATTCCATTTAATGCTACTCAAGGAAGGCAAATTTCCAAAAATATATGTCTGAATATTCCAATTACTCAATGAGCTCATATACAAATTCTAAAACAATTCTAAATCACATCTATAGGTGACATCTCCACACTGAAAGTGGTTCCTTCGGTCCCAAGTGTGTTTTACTGGAAAAATCTTATTGGCTACTTTATGATGAAAGAGCATCTTTGGATCCCCAGTATACTACACTGAAAGTGCATTCCCTGGTTCTCCTGTATGTTTAACTGTAAGAGCCTTAATTACTACTTCGCATTGAAAATGCATTCTCTAAATGCCTTCCTTTTGGATGCCCAGTATGTCGTACTGGCACAGCCTTAACAACTACTTCAAATCGAAAGTGCCTTTTTGAAGTCCGCAGTATGTTTGACTGGAACAACTTTGTGACTACTCCACAATAAAAGTGCCTTCTCTGAATCCCAATTAATGAATACTCCACACTGAAAGTGGTTTCCCTGGATCCCCAGTGTTTTACTGGCACAACCTTAATGACTACTCCATATTGAAATTGCATTCTCTGGATCAGATTCTTGGTATGTTTATCTAGCATAGCCTTAATGACTACTCCATACTTAAGTTGCATTCTCTGGATCAGATCCTTGGTATGTTTATCTGGCATAGCCTTAATGACTACTCCATACGGAAAGTGCATTCTCTGGATCAGATCCTTGGTATGTTTATCTGGCATAGCCTTAATGACTACTTCATACTGAAAGTGCATTCTCTGGATCAGATCCTTGGTATGTTTATCTGGCATAGCCTTAATGACTACTCCATACTGAAAGTGCCTTCTCTGGATCTCAATGACTACCCTACAATGAAAGAAACTTAGTTGCATCCTGAGTATGTTTCACTAGACCAGCCCTTATTAAGATTATGGTCAAGATTAGGAATTAGCAATGCAGGAGAAAATCTGACCATAAGTTGCTGTTAATTGATTCTGTGCTAAGAATTTTACAGATCATATGGCTGACACTTATTACACCACTGTTTACTGCAGATTTCATTTTGAAACTAGCACCTAAAAATACATATATAACTGACACATGGCTACTAAAAGATAGCCTGACCTTGGAAGCATAAATAGTGCAAACATTACAATGACAGTATTGGGGTGATTGGGGGACACACAAAAATGTGTTTTAAGGTTCCATGGGGGGTGATGTCAGTGCATATAACTTACAAAAAGCAACTTGTCCAACTGAGAATATGTTTTCATATAAGTGTTTTAAAAAAATTACTGGAGATTCATGTTCTAAAAAAAAAACATGGTTTCTTTCAAACTTTTAATATACTTACAAACCAAAAATATTTGGTAAACTTAGCTTTGTATTATATCATCACCAAACACATGCACACAGGTTCCCCCACTCACAAAAACATGAACACACAGACATTAAATAAAAAAAAAGTTTATATCTTTAAATTCCATTGAACAGTAGAATATTTTCTTAATTTGATGAAGTCCTTCACTGTTCTCAATAGTTCAGTCAGTGGGATAGGAGTTGAAGGTAATACAAGTGTCCTTTGTGTTCATCTTGGCATTCATTCAAGGCTGGATGGTACTGTTGTTGTAACATCCCCGAAAATCTTGTTCAATTTTTCTCAGCATAGAAAATGATCTTTGTTCATCTGCATTGCTTTATGGGAGAGACAAACATGTTGGGTGTGTGGTTATGTTGATGAATGTCATATACATTAATCTGAGGGTGGGTGCAAAGCCAGGTTTGGGTGGGGGGAGACAAAACCAAAATCTAGGAGACAAGCTCGCAGCTATATATTTATGGCACAATGGGCTTTTAAAAAAATTGGTGGGGGGAGGCAAATGCCTATCTATTTTCAGCCAATTGAATAATCTCTGAAAAAGTGGTTGCTTATCTCTAATCACTTACCTTTTAACAGACTCCATGATAATCAACTGTATAAACTACCCCAAAGATGGTTTTACCTGGGCTCTAAGCAGGACTATTTACTGTCTATACAGACTACATGCTTCAGACACATATAGTGCTGGTCAAAACAATGTCATTTTTTTCTTTTCAAAGATTTATTAAAATAGTGTCTTTCTAAACACAACTGAGTTGGAGCTTTTGGGGATTCAAAAATTGTGTTTATTATGTGACATGTGTTATGGCAGGTATGTACATGTAAATGTCATATCAAATGTCAAACTTCTATTACAATATTTTAAACAGTTAAAAATGTGATCTAACACAGCGAAACCTGTTTGATCACAAAACTATAAGCCTGTAAGATTGAGTGCCCACTTTCAGCCAAACAAAAATGAGCTTTCGAAAATAATGTCATTTGTGATTGGTTGAATCAAAGTCAAACTCTGGAGTTTTATGATCTCCAGGGCTGGCCATGAATGTGGACTAAACATTAAGACTGGATCAAAAAATGAGCTGGAAGACTTAGTGTCAAATCAGTTATCAGTGATACTACATTGTGTTACTGCAATTTACAGGGAGCCTGAACAATGAACACTCAGGAAGTTGGTAAAAACAATTTTTGTGCATAACAAAATGTGCAAGAAAATCAATTACACACCTTGCTTTGCTACAGCTATTCACGCCGTAAAAGATTTTTAAGCATCATGACTAAATGAATCCTGTAAAATATCGATTTCAATTCTTATGTCTTCCAGTTAAACATCTAAAAAGTGGATACTGACTGGATTTCTGTGTTCTTTTGTTTAATTAATGGTCGGTGCATCATAGTAACAGGTAACATATTGAACTTTTAAGCTAATGGATAATGTACAATAACCATCTGTCATGCAGAAGTGAGTAAAGCTTAACCTGATATCCCTGCAAGTAATGATCAGAGAGAAAATGATAATCTAAGGATCGACAGGCCATGGATAAAATGAGCTCCAACTTTCAAGAAAAGCATATTAAAAAAAATGAAATTTCTTTTTTTTTCTCAAATTCATTAAATATTGTATGCAAGTTTATGAAATTACATAAATCCTTTGCACCTCCAGTTTTTGGAAATAATTAAATTTTTAACTAGGGAGAGTGTTGATTTGTCACAAAAGTCCATCATTGTCAAGTATATATAATACTTTTAGGTAAGATAATAAACATCAGGTCCATTTCAGGATCATCAAATTCGGCATTATGATCTTTCTTCATTTCAGGAAAACTTGATATAAGGCATAATTTTTAAGCAGTCTTTGGCTGTTTATGAGATGAAGTCAAAACCTAGTTTCCATTTTCCTCATTTCCAAAGTTTAGTTCCACTGCTTCCTCGTAATCTGAAAACAAGATCATAGAACCAATTATGTGTAGCTACAACTAAAGAAGATGAACATGAAAAAGTTTATGTATTATTATGACCAAACAAGATGAGCATGGAAAAGATCATATATAGTTATGACTAAACATGATGAGCATGGAAAAGATCATGTTTAGTCGTGACTAAACAAGATAAGCAAAGAAAATAAGATGTAAGAATTATCTTTTAGTTTTCAGGCACAATGCTGAAAACTTGGAGCCTGATGTAATCGCCTGTCCTATGCAGTCCATCTGTCTGTTGATCAGTCTGTTCATCATATAACCAGTAGAGTTCAGCAACCCTTACACTTAACTGGATGCCATTTGGTACATGAACTATTATGTGTAGCTGTGCAGTTCTGGTCAAATTTTGATGGAGTTATTGCCCTTTTTTCATCAATGTAATATGCAACACATCAATTTCTTCAGATCTTGTAACAAGCATAGCTCAGGAACCATTCAACTTGTTTTGATGCAATATGGTGTGTACATTGTCTTCCATGTGTGTGCCTTTTGTTGGTTCTGTCTTGTCATCTCAATTCTGATGAGAGTTATGGCTCTTGACAACTTCATATCTTCACATAGTTGTGCAATCTTTCGTTACAACTGGATGCAATTTGGTAGAAGAACTGCCTATTTTTACATGTACTTGTGTCTTTTAAAGATTTTGACTTTTCAGAGTTATGACCCTTGAGAGTTAACTTGACATCTTCACATTGGATGTTGCTTGTAACTGGCAGAGCTAAAGAGCAATTCAGCCTATTCAGATAAAATTTGGTACAACGTTGTCTCACAGACTTACATGTGCCTTATATAGGTTTAATCTCATTTAGATTTATGATCCTGAATCCCTGTCCTCCAGACCTTCTGGTTTGTGTTGCTTTCAACCAAATTTGGCAAATTCCTTCATACTCAAGAGGTCCTGACTGATTTAAAGTATTACAAAACACCATTTAAATGAATCATGGCCCCTTACTCCACATCCTCCTAACTTTACTGCAGTATAACTTTACCAAGCTTTGTTGAATTTCAACCAAATATGGCATGCAGCTTTACCTGATGAGACCTTCTATAAGTTTAATTTCAAGTCTTCTACATGATCATTTAGAAGAGTTACAGCCCCTCATTGCCCATCTTCTTAATATTGCTTTATATGGTACATCTTTGCTATGGAATACTGTCTTTCAGTCAAAGTTATTATGCACCTTTATATCGATGAGACCTTGAATGAACTGGATTTCCAGCATTCCATATCTCTTATAAGAGTTACAGCCCCTGAATGAGCACCTCCAAACATTGGTTTTTCCTCATAAGTTTTTTTTTTTCTGTTTAAGGCTCTGCCAAGCAAACTGTGTAGAGCTGGGCCCATCACTCTATCTCTTGTTATTTATTGTTCATCAAGCTTTCAATCTGTCTCCAATATCAAATAATAATATATAAAGATACAAAAAAACCTAAAGATGATAACAAAACAAATAGTGATCACTGCAGGCAGTTGCTCATTCAAATCAAACTCAACTCACATGATCTGTATTTTATCTCTCCTTTAATGGAAGACTCCAAATAAGTATTGATCAAATAACTGTTACCATCTTTACCATTTGTATTTGGACGCCAAAAATGATCAAAATTTTTGTCATGTTCCAAAACTTACAGATCAAGAAAATCTATCCCCACAAAATTTTCCAGAAACGTGGGGTTAGGGAAGGGGGCGAGGCAAGAGTTAGTTCTAGTTTGTTTCTCAAGTCAGCTGATGCAAATTAGATACAATGAAATAAATATCTGTGTAGTCAATGCATCAATTCTTCTTGATATCTTGTATATAAAGGCTAGAAATACTTGAATCAAAACATCAGTGAAGTTTGAGTTGTTAGAACTGCTGCACAATGTCATTTCAACATGTGTAAGATTAAGGTGATTTCAATTTAATTGTTAACAATGACTATTGAAAACTTCTTGCCAAACTCTAAGAAATATTACATCATTTAATCATATTTCTTATTTGTAGTTCCAAGTTTTTTGGTCCACTGTGATATATGCTGACTGAGCAAAAATAACCAAACACATAAACATCTCTTTAACATGCCTTTTCATAAGTCTGCAAATGAATATAAAAAAACTTTATTCACACTCTGAACTGCAACGGTCAGAAAAGGCCTTATATGTTGGATAGTTAAAACTTCAAAGAATCTCTGTGACCATGAAACAAAAACATACAGTACAGTCACACCTGTCCTAATGGTCACCTTTACATAACAGTCATCTGGCCACAATGTCCATTCTAATTTCCCTCAAATAAATTTCGTATATACATGTGTGTAACAGTCACCTGCCTTCTACAGCCAGTAACAAAGTGCTTCCTAACCAAACAATGGCTTCTCCCTGCTTGAAGCAGTCAACAGAGCATATCTACTGTGACTGCTCAGTGTATACAATCAAAACGTTTGCTTCAAGCGGAAGGAATTGCTTACATCAAGGAATATCAAGTGAATCGATGTGAAAATACTTCTGACCTTGCTTGCATTCACTGTACTCCAGTTACATTGCCAATGTGATATCAATATGCCAGATTCAAATGCAAGGCAGTTTTTATCCTGAGGGTAGTGAATAGAAGACATACATTTTCTGGATGGTGAGTAAAGAAGTCCTGTTATCACAGCAGAAAACTGAAGTTGCCTTTTGCCAGCGTGACATATATATAATATCTTCATCTATTTGCCAGTGAATTAAAATTATCTCTGATAACACAATTCATCTTTGAGAAGAGATGTAAGTTACATCCCTTTTCATTAGGGTCATGGATCATCCAATATCAAAACTTGTCTATAAATGCAGGTAAAGTTTTGGTTCATGGGTCACAATGAATGAATAGCCATATACAGCTTCCTTTGATTCCCAATTCATCAAAGCCTCCTACATACACCAACTTCTTTTCATTTCAGTTTACTGGGCAACTCACTAATCCAGATATTGTTTTTGAAATGAGCTGTTTCCAAGTCAAGTTTATACAAGTTGGACTCGGATCTCTTTTACAGCTGTAAATCAGTAGTGAAATTAGTGTTTCATCATGGTGCACAAAACAAACAAAAATCAGTGATTATTTTAAGTCAGTGATGATTTAATTTTTAGGATAGATTGAAGTTGAGCAGGATGCAATATTCTTGTGAGGAACATAAAATTGGAAGAAAACAACCTATCTGTGCAATGTATGATTTTGTTGAATAGTGCACACAAAACAATTTTGATAGCACAATAATAATAATACCAGGAACCAAGCTGGGTCCCATGAAACATTCTGTGCCACAGTATACCACTGTATTTCTGAATATATTATGATATGTACAATTATATTAGGGACCAACAATTTCATATTCAGGGGCAGGGGCCTGACAACTTTTCTAAAAATTTTCATTTATCAGTAGCTGAAAAAAATTGCCCTGATTTTCAGCAAACTAACACCATTGTGTACCTGTTTTAAAAAAATAATTATCTTGATATAAAACAAAATAAAATATCTCAGCTCAAAATAAAATCGCAGCCCCCTCCCCCATTTAATGGTTAGTACCATATAGAGGATGAAATCTGCTATGTGTATGTTAATTCTTATATAAGTTGTAATAAAAAAACTTTAACTTAAGTGGGATGATTAAGCTTACAATATAGCTAACACTCTGTTAAAGATATTGTGGTGACATTAGAGAGCTTGTTTATAAAATGGGAGTGTTGACCCTGAAACCTACAAGCTGCAGGTTGCACTATATACTATGCACAGAAACTCTGAGTAGGATTTCAATACCAGGGAAAGATATTTATCAGAGAGGGCCAGTAAACATAAAACACTTAATCAGCAAATGAGAAAACACTTAATGGACTTGAAAAATTAAGTAAAATTCAAACAGAAAACAACTGCTCTCCTCAAAAGTTTTGGATGATTTGTTTTACAAAAGGATAACATGTATTTAACACTTTAATATACACTAGTAAGTTACTAAAACAATGGAATTTGTTTTCCTCCTAATCCAAAATTTTTCCACAACATTTAATTTGGCCACCACGGTGGTATATGTGACATGTGTCAAGTATGTGATTAAAATAAATACAATTATATTTGTAATAGTCAAAATTTAATTTGCAACAAATTCAAATGTTTTGTAAAAAAATTGTTAATTATTTTGCCATGAAAAAATAAAATGCTGTTAATGTCATTCAATTCATACAACATTGATTGGGAATTTCTATACATTCCGTACTGATGGAACTACCAAAGTACCAGTACACTGAAAAAGTGTCATTGTACGTACCACCAGAATAAAAGCTTGGTAAACCATTAATACCTTGCACCTCTAATAATAACAATAATAATATTTAATAACATTTGGTACATGGTATTTGTTTTAAAGGTAATTTTGAAAGGTGACCATGTGTAGAGAGGTTACTTGCATACAAAAGTCAATTTTGAATTTTCCTATTCGTGGCCACAATTGATAGTGTTTGACTATGTACAAAGTTAGCCCCCTCCCCAAAGTAAAGATGCTACGAAACCTACTCCAAAACAATGCCATGAAATTAAGGAAAAGAGAATGGTTGAGATGCATATGTATATATGTATATGTCAACACTAGAGCTGGGTACCACGAAAAATTTTGTACCACACTAAACTGTGGAATTTCTAAAACATATTATGATATGTACCATGCTATACTGCAATTCTATTAGGCATCAGCAAATTTAATGTTCTGGGGCAGGGGTCTGACACTTATTTCTAAAATTATATCTGTCAATAGCTAGCAAAAATATCTTGCATTGATTTATAGCAAAATAACACTATTTTATAACAATTATATTTTCTTTTCTAAAATTATAACCTTGAGATAAATGAAAAGAAACTATCTCAACTCAAAAGAAAATTGCAGACCCCCTCCAAAAATTAAATGGTCAGTACCTTTTAGTAGATGAATTTGCCATGCATATGTTAATTGTTGCATAACTTGCAATTAAAAAAAACCCTGTACCTTAAGTAGGCTAAAGTATGAGGATTAACCATATATTATAGTTGACATCCTGTAAGAGACATTAAGCTGGCATTAGAGAGCTTGTTGATAAAAATAGGAAGTACTGATACTGAAGCCTACAATTAATAGCTACACTATTGATAAGGTATAATAGGCTGGGAAATACTGAATGGGATACCAACATTGAGACAAGATATTTATCAGTTAAGGCCAGTAAAAATAAAACATACATACTAAACAAAGGAGAAAATATTTCATGGACAGGAGAAATTAAGTAAATTCAAACAAAACAAATGATGTCCTGAAAATTTAAGGATAATTTACAGTCTAACAAAGAATGTATGTACTGAACACATCAACATAAACTAGTAAATAACTAAACAATTACATAGTTTTGTTTTTCAATCCTAAATTTTTCAAAAAGTTGGATTTGGCCAAAAATATCTTTCACAACATCCCATCAAGCAGTCATGTTGGCATAAGTGACACATGTCAAACATGTGATTAAAGGATTATAAAAAATATATTTAAAATTGTAATATTCAAAAATAATTTGTAACATATACAATTGTTAAAAGAGATCTGAGCAGCTCTCCCTTAAAATTTTGAAAAAATTATTCTTTAACATCTAATGAACCTTCAATACAGATGAATAACTTTTCTGCACAAAAAACTTCTAATCAATATCTTAATTGCCAATCAATGTATCTTTTCCACATCTTCAAAAATAACAAAGAGACATTAAATTCTAATTATTTGCATACTAAAGATAAGAAAATGTCCTAACTGCATGAAAGGAATTCAAATTATCTAAACTGTGGCCATTGATGAAACTTTCCATACCAAATGTATGTAAGAAAGCAAAGTACATTATTATGTTTCTCCATGAATACTCTCCTGATCACATAAACAAGATATAAGCCTGCTACCTCCTGAATCCAGCCCTATGATAAAGATGAAGATTTTCTTTTCCTGTCTATTTAATACAGACAAAGTGCAATAACTCTTGCCCATTACATACCCTTGCTACCAAAAGATGTCACTATTTTTTAAGCTGAGTGAAATATACTAACAAAGATGTTCACATGGCAGGTTGTCTGGGAGGGGTTTAAGTAATTTGATAAAGGATTCAAAACTAACTTTTTATTAACTGGTCAAGCAGACTAACAGGACAAAAGACACACTAGTCCACAGCAAAATCCATTAGTCCTCAAAATACATGTACGTAACACAACAATAGAGATTTATACACATTATAAATTATACTGATTTGCCATCAGTTTGTCCCAAATCATAATCTTCTCCATCTGATTCTGAATAGTCCTCCCGGTCCATATACAGTGGTCTTCTTTGTCTCAGTCCACAAGAGTTCCATAAATATATAGCTGGCACTGGTTTATATTCAGCAATGTCTTCACTTAAAAAGTGAATCATTAACAAATCATTCAATACACTGCTGCGAAATCTGCATCTCCAATCAGATTTCGTCATTTTCAATTCACTGAATCCCGGCTCTGCATCTGCAGACAAGGCTGGAAGGGTCAACACAATATCTACCAGTGCAAGAATGTTAGTGTGACCTTGAAATCTCTTGTTAACATCACACCATTGTAAGTTCTCTACCTGACATCCACAAGCATAAATTAAACTTTGCAAGAGTTGCCACTCCTCTTCAACCTTGTCTGGATAGAAGCTTGCCATTGTCATTCCTGGGGAAAAATGTTCCAACAGAGTAGTAACATCCTCATCACCAAATCCAATATGGTTTGAGTCTCTTGGCCATAAATGAAAATCTGCAAAATGTGTGGCTTTCAATACATGACATTGCTGTTTGTCAAATCGGGCATCCAAGTGTTCTGCTAAACTGTTGATCATGTCTTCTCTAGCATGAAGTGATAACTGCACTGATGTTGGGGAACTTTGTTCTTTTAGTACAAAACCATGAAATTCTTTTATAGGTCCATTACTCTGCAGAAACTTTTTTAACCTAGACCTGTCTCTTAATTTCAACTGTTCCAAGACATCAATAGTTGCAAGAACTCTCAGGTACACTTCAGACACCAAACAAGACTCATTTTGAAGAAACAATGACAACTTGGACAGTAAATTTATGACATCTGTCAAGAAGTGGGCATAATTAACAAGATGCAGTTCTAGCACGATTTTCAGATAGCCAGCTGCTTTCCCAGTAGCTTCAGGTCTTCTAGGTGAAGGCTGATCAGTTTTAGTCAACGTCTGGACGTGGCTGACTACTGCTGGATATGATTTCCACAAATTGCCCAAAGCCCTCTGCCAATGTGCCATCCATCTAGTTCCACCATGCCATCCATCTAGTTCCACCATGCCAACCATCTAGTTCCACCATGCCATCCATCTAGTTCCACCATGCCATCCATCTAGTTCCACCATGCCAACCATCTAGTTCCACCATGCCATCCATCTAGTTCCACCAACACGAGTAGGGACTATCTTGATGATTCACTTCTATTTAAAGGGCTATTCCGATAAAAATAGTAAAGTCCTGTTAACAGCTCCTCAACGTTTGCATGGATAGGCTTTTTTGCAACGGCAGCTTTGTAAGCCAATTCCAAATGATGAGCATGGCAATGTATTCCTACAAGACATTTCTGCGATTCTCTAAATCTAGCAATAACACCATTGTTTTTTCCAGTATTGACAGCAGCTCCATCAGAACCAAATCCAACAAGTTTACTTTTGTAATCAGGCATTGCAATTGATGCAAATGCATCATCAATAGCTCCTAAAATCCCATCAGCATTAGCTCGTGAAACTTCTGTCATAGCCAAAAATGAAGTGCATATTTGCCCACCCATGACAGTTCTCACATAAACAACTTCTTGTTCATGGAACCCTTTATCAGTGGAACCATCAGTGATAATACTAATAAATGGTGCTGATTTAATCTTTTGTTCAAGTTTATTTCTTGCACACTGTGCAATAAATTCTGAAAACACGTGTGCCTCTTTGTCACTGAGATATGTTTGACCAACATCAATTCCCTTTTTGGCATCCAATTGGACCATCCACATATAATCGCTAAACATTCTTCTCATTTTTACTAGGGCATGTACATTCCTAAACAAAACTGACATACTTCCAACAACTTTATCGTTTAGCGTCATGACGATTTTACTTGCAGATGACTGTCCTTTGGGTTTCGATAATTCTCAACTCGTGATCATGCATTTCTGATGGATCTGTGATTTGGTTTCATGGTATACTATTTTTTCCAACCGTAAATTGGAACATCCAACTACAAATGAGCTTTTTTTTTCCATCCTCCGTTTTTGAATGCTCTCTGCAGATGCTGCAAAACATGGTATTTACTTCGGGGTTAAAGTTAAGCCACAGCCAACCACATTTCCACTTCTCTAGAATAGTTTGGTTCCTACTTTCAATATCATACTGTTTGTCACATTCCCTTCTGTCCTCGTTATTGTAAGTCTTCAGCCTTTTGGCCAGATTTTCCACACCTTGTACAAATCGCCACATTGTTCTCTTCACTTTCTATGTTTAACTATGATCCTGGTCAGTGCAACAATAACACTTTGCACACCATCTGTAATGCTTATTATAACGTGCCTAGGTGATCTGGATTTACATATGGGAGTTACAACAAGTTCAGTAACTAAAAATAGCAAGTTATTTGCCCACATTTCTGTTATGGAATTCATTAAAAAATACAAGAAAAGCAAACTTTAAAATAATTACATGTATTCATTTTTTATTAGTCAGGTAGACTTGTATTGGAACATATTTATTAGTCCGTGAGGAAACCTATTACTCACGGACTAACTGACATTCGTTAGTTTCGAACCCTGGTGATAGGTTAAGTATTCTTGGAGAATTTATTTAAAAATTTGTTTTCTCCAGATACCTTAACTTCCCAGCTCAAGTTAAGAGAG
>JAECUM010010913.1:0-25342 GCA_016617855.1 Megalonaias nervosa | reverse complement strand
GAATGGATTTAGATGTGATTGATAAAGCAGTCATGTAAGTGGTATTAAAGAAAATCAATAGTATAGTATAGATTAGTGTAGTATGGTATAGTTTTACCATGGCTTAGTTAAAAGATTTATTTGATTAAGCATTTGATATGGGAGTGCCTGTGTTAGCAGATCAAAACAAGACCGCTTGTCAGTATTACTCAAATCCGGCCAAGGATCCCATCAATTAAAAACAGAATTGCAAGTGCAAGAAACATCTAGCTTTTTTTCCATTTAAGGCAATCTTGGAAGCTGAGGGAAAACTGGTACAGGCTGATGATAAATTTATTACCCAGCCAATGCCCAAGTGGGATTTGTTAACAACAGAATTATGGTATTGTTCAACAGTGCACATTATTCCATCAATAGAAAATAGCAGCAGAGAGGGTGAACAGACCACTTTGCCTGAGACCTTATTTTACAAAAATAAACCTTCCTACGAAGGCTAAAAAAAAGGTCAATGACGTTAAACCAAAGCCTCTAACCTAGACTATTTCCATACGGTTGAGAATGGATAATAAATCGTTTGGGTTAGCTCAGTTTTGTTATCGATCGCTGACGTATTTTTTTCAAATTTTTATGCGATTTCATCTACGCGTTGGTCACTCAGTATTGGTCATTCACCCTCTCTGCTGCTACCTTGATAAAATCAAGGACCAAAGATTTTATCCAGACCTACACGATATCTAGATCTTGGATCATGTAAATTTATCGTTATAAATCCGAACAGAACAGATTGTGCTTTTGAAAAGAAATTTTTAAATTTAATCATGTCCATGTCCCCTGAACACCAAGTACAATAAATATTCTGCAGAGTATAATTATCTACTCCATTAAACACAACCAAAATATTACAATTATCTCTGATCACCTTAGGTATTTGTGTATATCGTTGTGTAACATAAATCACGTCAGTATTTTTGTCTACCTCGAGAAAATATTCTAGCTGGATTGGATTGTTTATCCAGCATAACATCATCGTACACTACTAAATTATTAGTAAGTCCATCTAGATCATCTACAGATGGTGCCTCATCGATATCGGTAATAAAATCAATAACATCGTTTCCATCTTCGTCCAATATTTTTGCATTTTCATTAAAATCTTGAAGTACCCCATAACACCGCTGATCATCTACAGATGGTGCTACCAAATATAACCTATCCCACTTGAGCCATCGCATCATTAGATTAAGCAATAATTGTGTTTTACCAGATCCAGATGGACCTATTATTATCATTCTAATAGAATTTGGTAATGCTGGATGGTGCTTTACTGGTTCTTGTTTTCGTGTCGCTGAGAAATCAATTATATCCATATAATAAATAATATGATTCTATATTGTGTTCGATGCAGAGCACCTACCGATACGACTGGATTAACAACAATAACAACAAAAAATAAAAGACGCGCACTTACAGGCAGGTGTGTAAAATGTGGTACAAAAAAATATAAATTTCATCGATAAATAACGGTGGAGATATAGCCGCTTCATTAGGGAAATTACCAGGAACCCCATGGGCTAAATACCCAAGTGAGAAACACCTTCCTGGATATAGTTATTGTGGTCCTGGAACTCGACTTGATATCCGACTTGATGATCAGGATCAACCAAGACCAGGAGAGCACCCAGTAAATAAGATTGATCAAGCGTGTCATGTTCATGATGTTGCGTATAAAAGTAAAGATTTACAACAACGACATCTCGCAGATGTGAAATTGATTCATGCGTTAAATTCTATACCTAATAAATCTCTCAGAGAAAAACTCGCTAGTTTTCTAATAAAATCTGCTATGAAAGGTAAAATAATGCTAAGGGCTGGTAATTAATTATATAACTAATATAATGGAATCTGTTTATTATTCCCCGAGAGGATATTGGAGAGGCAAAGCAGCTATTACTAAACTTTCTGAAGCAGCAAAAGTCTCACGTAATGTCGCTGCAGCGTGGTTAGCACGACAGGCAATATGGCAGATTTATCTACCACCACCTAAAAAAATTCAATACGCACATTTTGATGTCAGCGTCCCTAATGAAGTTCATCAAGCAGATATTTTGTTTTTACCACACGATACTGTTAAAACACGTGGACGAAAATCACGCACGTACAAATACGCATTGACTGTTGTTGGCGTTGCAAGTAGATATAAAGAAGCGGAACCATTATCAACAAAGACAGCATCTGAAGTTGCATCTGCGTTTGAGCGAATTTATCAACGTGGTGGTCTACGATGGCCACAATTATTACAGGTTGATCCTGGTAAAGAATTTCTTGGTGCAGTATCATCATTGATGAAGCGACATAACCTTAAAATCAGACGAGGACATACTGAAATTCTTCGTGATCAGGCAATCGTTGAACGATTTAATAGAACACTTGCTGAGCGGTTATTTGGATATCAATACGCAAAGGAAATATCTACTGACTTTAAGTCCGGAGAGAGATCTCGTGAATGGGTTGCAAGATTACCAGGTGTGATATCTGCGCTAAATAATGAAATTACTCTTGCAACTTCCATGAAACCTTCTAATGCGATTACAAAAAGATATATAGCCCTTAGCGATAAAGAACAACCTCGACTAGTATTAGGTAATGTAACTGTAAGATATTTATATGAGCCTGGGGAACTTGAGGGTGGTAAAAAAAGAGCAACCGATCCTATCTGGAGCGTTACTACACATAAAATTTCTAGCGTGGTAAGATCCACTGGAAGACCTGCAATCTACAGACTAGATTCTACAGTCCCTCAGCGTGGATTTGTACGTGAACAATTACAAGTAATTCCTGCGGATTCACAATTACCACCAAGTTCACATATGTAAACTAGCACCTCTACGTCGATTGCATTCAAGACATTATCACGTGTGTGACCTAGATCGCTATTAGTTCTATCTACGGCAAATTGTCTTGGATTATTATTCGAATACTGCCATAGCATCTTACAGTTACAGCTTGCACAATCATTATTCTGTCGTTTTAGCGTTATAATAAATTCAGCATCAATATCAAAGTCACGCTTATTTGTCACATTGCTTATAACCCGCTAATTTTTTCTTTATTGCAGCAGTGTCGTTAGTGATTTCCTCAGTTATCACGTAATCTATAATAACCCTATATAGTTGAGATTTTCTTCTGACTCGAGAAACTGCAAGATAGACCAAATTCGACCATTCAATCCGATCATCTACAATCCAGATATTTGTATCAGAAATAGTTAACCCCATACTCAATGCGCATTCAACAGCATCAATAGCAACCAAAACAATATCATTCAAGACGAGATTCTGCACCCCACCACCAGGAATTTCCACTTCGATATTTTGCCGTCGAGTGTCTGCTGGGCGATAACATAACGGTACAGATAGATCTGAAAACTTTTCTTTATGTAATGTAAATAATTTTTCTTGTAGTTCATCACGAACTATCTTTCTACTTGCGACTATCAAATCAGCGGGTCTCCATAAATTTAAAAAATCACTCATTGTAGTTTCTGGAATTACTCCTCGCATTATCTCACATTGTATTTTATCTGGCTGCAGTCTGATTAATCTTTTAAGTTCTTTCAGCGGTTCATCAATAGCTCTATGGTCATCATTTATTTCTTCATAATAATCTACGTTATTCTTCAGCCATTCATGTGGTGACTGTCCAATAAAGGGTGGTGGTTGACCATGATCACCACACATTATAACAGCAGTATTCTTTGTTAATAACCAATCAAGAAATGTTTTTAATACTTCTAACGACACTGTGCATATCTCGTCCCATATAATATATTTAGGTATATATTTTTCACCCATTCTCTCAGGAGTCCATGTGTCTCCGCACCACCTTAAGAAACTATGATAAGTACATGATTTTACTCCTCGTTCTTTTTATTTCTCTGGCGAGTTTATGTGTAGGTGTTAAAACAATTATATCTGAACTATTATTCATAAATAAGTTAATCGCACGAGTTGTTTTACCTGAACCACCGCATCCATTAAGATGGACGGATTTATGTCTAGCTACAGGATCGTATACAGATGGTGCAGATGACTCTGATATTTGATTACTATTTTGGTAATATATTTCCTTAATTTCAACGTCTGCAGATTCAGAATAGCTAAGTATATTTTCTTGCTTTATCCTCCATGTCCCCCATTCACCATTACCGAGTTTTAATAAATCTTTATATTTTTTGTGTACATAAAATGAATCCGTAGCAACTCTGACAGCGTAACGAGGAAATTTATTCATCATCGATAATAGATTTATCGAAACGTACGCTAACATCGAAGATCTTAAATGAGTAAACTGCGGTGACTTGCCATCAGTATAGCTCACAATGGTACCTAGTTTTGTTCCATCTGATAAATAAGCATTACATCTGTTTATAAACGTATTTTTCTCCGTTGTATCAGCGATTATAAAATCTAGCTCAGCGTCGTCCATAATCAATCTTGTACGGTGTCGTTTATAATCGTATGAACTACCTTGAGTAAACTTACCGATTATCTTTCTATCAAGATCTTTTGCAAGTTTTTCATCGTCCCTGCATTTACGGTCATCTTCGTCAAGATCAAGGAATTCTTTCCTGGCATCATCGACAGGCTCTGGTAACCAAACTTGCTTCTGTGGACTATATGATATAATCGCTTCAGTTACTCTCAACGATTTTAAAATTCCAGCATCAAGCATATATCGCAATAGTACTATCGGAACCCAACATCGCTCTGAAAAATGTCTTCCAAACCAAACATATGTAATAGCATGGAGATTTTCTGCGAACTCGAATGATTCTATATAGGCAAATCCAGTTAAGTCAAAATCTGGTAAGGGTCCATTTATCGCTACTCTGGTCATCTCATGTGATGGATGTTCAAATCTCTTAAAGTATCTAGAACATTCTCCATATCCAAGAAAACTCCCAGGATAACATGCTACCATATCAACTGAGATAACGTCACTATAGTTGTATTTGGTATTCCATAATCCACCGTGTCCATATTCAATACAGCTTTTCTGGACATCTTCAGGAAATTCTGATCGTGTCGGTTTCCATGAATTTTTCTCCTGAGCGAAATGGGCAACAACCGATGGTACGGTAAAACAATTATTTAATAATTCTCCAACCTTGATATCGTCAAAAGTATATTTCAGCGCAAGATTTCTCATCTTTTCATGAAGAGATTCTGTTCGATAAATATCACCATTAGGCCGTACAAATTGATCGTAATCATGTTCTGAACTTTGAAACAACCAAACAGATACAGGGTCACTTTTACTAATATTTCTGATAAAATCAAATATATCACCATCATAAAATTTAACCGTTCTGTCTCGTGGAAATATTGTTACAGCATTAGTCCATGCATGTGCGTTATGATCGACTATGTCTATGGAAGCTCCTCTTGATTCATATTTTGATTTATACAAAATCTCCTGTTAACGTCTTCACCGTTATTGAAAATTTTAATAGCTTTCCCAGCTCAGCAACGTCGCTGATAGATGCTCCAGTATCTTTAACTGTTTCTGCCAATGTATTTATTTTTTTACGTCTTAAATCTGTCAAGCCATTACCACGTATCGCATTTGTAAAATGTTCTGTAACTCGTTCAGCTACACAGTTTATTCTCGACACTCATCGGTTTGAGATCCTTAACGTCAGGTTTATGATTCAGCGGATATATTGCATAGACAACAGCAGTTAAAGGATACTCTCGCTCATAATATGGTGTATCAATACCAGTCAGTATTCCAGGTTTGGATTTATTATTTAAGAGAATAATATTGCTTCCCGACTGCACACGGACTGGATCACGCTTATCACGAATAATCCAGATATCGTCATCTGTCTCTATAATAAATTTTATTAAAATAAAATATTTTTGATTATCAAGGTGGTTAATTACTTTTCCTCGTTTGTCATTCATCATATTAACAGTATTTCCGATCCTGAATGTTGACCATGTATGAGCAGCGCCATCGTCACGAAATTCCTTTTTGGCTTCACGGATACGTTCTGTTATATCTTCATTCGTTAAAGCTAGATCCTGCATCGAAACACTAAATTTATATTCTGGTAGTCTGTCAAGGTCAAATCTGGGTCCCGCTGAGACTGCGGAAGGTTCAATCATGGATAATTCCTCCATATTAAAACAAATATTTAAATTGAATTTTAGTGTATATATATATATATATATATATATATATATATATATATATATATATATATATATATAATGATTGAAACAAAGAATTACTGCCACTGGCTTAAAATCGGACATACTTCTCCTTGTAACAGAGCATGCGTGAATGAATTCTGTAGCTACCATATGCAATGTGTTAGAAATGGAAGTTTAGGACCAAAACCGTGTATTCAGTGTGGTGCTGGAGTCGGAGGAAAAATTCGGTTATGTGTGAAATGCGGTGGAAAAAAATATAGAGAACTGAAACGTTATGACCAAAAAAAAAATACATCGTTAGGTAAATCCCCTATAAAAACCGCAATGGATTATCTGGCCAGATTTCGGAATAATGATTTAGACAAATAATATTATATAAATGGAGCAAAACGAATTTGTAGCACATCCGATCATCAAAAATTATGAAGCGTCTCGTGATGGCGTGATCAGGAACTGCCGATCAAAAAAAACAGTCGGTAGTCCTGATAAATTTGGTTATTTTAGATTCAGTGTTGGTAGAGGTAAAAATTATTTCTCACATAGGTTCATATTTGAATGTTATTTTGGATTGATTAAAAACGGACTTGTAGTTGACCACATTGATGGGAATCCCCAGAATAATCATCTATGTAACCTGCAAGTTACCACACAGAGTCAGAATTCTAGACGTGGAAATACAGGAGCGTGTAAAATATTCGTAAAGAGAGCTATTAAATCCATAAATACAGAAACAGACCAAGAAATGACCTTCCCCTCAATAAACGCAGCTGCCAGATATTTTGATATGCATCCACAATCGGTACAATTTGCAGCTGATAAAATGTACAAATCTGCATTTTCGAAAAAATATAATCAGCGGGTAATATTTGAATATGTCACAACTATTACTTAACAAAAATTGAATTACTGTATATAGTTCGACTGTCAGCTTTGCCAGGGTTTTTATTTAGCCATAACTACAGTCAAGGGTCCACCTTCACCATCGCTGCTCTCAGCGTCATTATTGACAGAATCAGATAGCATAATCTTTCTTAATTGCATTACACGATTATCCACGATCTTTTTTCTTTCGTACTCGTGAGATAGTTCGGATTTAATATTTTCGATCGAACGTGCAAGAGGTGCAAATAGCTTTACCTGATCATCGTTTACCATAGCTAGTGATTCAAGCATAGATTGATAGATTAATTTTATAAATCTGTAGTTTGAAGGTAGTGTATATTTATCAAATTTTCTCTGTTGCAGTGATTCGAAATCGCACATAATTTTCTGAGGGTCGGGATTATCAGATATTTTTATTCCGTTATGTTTTAGTTTTTTAATAGCACAGATAATATCATTGATGTTTTCATGGTTCATTATATATATATTTATATATTTAAAATAAAAAAAATATTAGCCCCCATGACTTTTTTTTGTCACGGGGCTGTTTTTGTGGATATATGGTTATGAAATATATACAGATGGTTTATGATTTTATTTTGGACGGCACAACATATATTGTATGATTCATGAACGTGAATATATACAAATGGTGATGACGGGGGAATCTTGTCTACATCCAACAGATTTTGTACACTCTCCCCCCATACAAAACTCCGGGGAGTGTAAAAGGTACACCCACCTCAAGGGTGTATGGTAGGAGAGTATTTTGTCTGTTGTGGATTTCGAGGAAATTCTCCGGGTTCCCCCAATTAAACAGCATCAGTCGCCAAATGCAAGATAATATATCTTTAGCATTTTTGGAGACTCGAACACGCGAGAGTCTGCAGAACTTCGATCTATGTCCAACCGTCTTACCACTTCGGCCATCGTTCTCTTATCAATAATACAGTTAAAAATTTAAGTATATAAAATATTTGCGCTATGTCACAGGACTTGTATTACTAATAGAATGTAGAACTGTAGCGTGAATTTACTTCAATTTTTCAAAATAATCGCACGTATGAGTTATCGTTCGTTAAGGTCAAAATACGTGTGTTAGAGCTAAAAATAACTCTACGTACAAAACTAACGTGAATTTAAGGTTATCAGAGTCAAAAGATGCATCAATATCTCTGTTACAAATTGCTGCTTCACTAACAGCGATGCTTACAGAGAACAGATAGATCACTAAATAATTAACAAAAGTCGATATATATCGTGTCCGTACAGAGACTGAAATACCTCGATTATAGGTAACATGTATTACAAGGGAGATAATCGTTTAATTTGCTCTACAGAGAGACAGAGCAGAGTTATCGCTATTCATTATATAATCAATTACAGTGAAAAAAAATAATTTTTATCCGTGTTTTTGAGAGAAAATGTATATAGAGACCTGCCAAGGATTCTACAAGCTGTTACAAATGTTGTGATGATTTCAAATATTTAGATTCGGTGATTTTGTTCAAAAATCTCGTTTTTTGTTGGGTTTTTTGCTCGAAAATCTCGTTTTTTGCATGAAAAGTACCTAAAAATCAACGAATATTTACTAGATTTTTAGAAACTCTGAGGGTCAAACCCCCAGGGTTTCTCTAAATGATTTTCGTGTTTTTCAGCATTTTCTTCCCAAACGTGTATAATTTCATCACTTTTTTTGCTCGTTTTTCGATGATTACTTGCTGTTTTTTGCTCGAAATATGTTATTTTTTCGTAAAAATGTCAAAAAACATGAAAATCATTTAGAGAAACCCTGGGGATTTGACCCTCACGAAATTAAAAATTTGACTAAAAAACAAGCAAAAAACGAGCAAAAATAAAACAAGCAAAAATAACATAAAACAAGCAAATTTTCTCAGATCTATAATGCGCCGATTGCAAAAGAATTTATTCGCTAAACGAACAATATGTAAAAATACTTATTATCAAAAACAATGTTGGTGCGCTATCACATGTACTGTTGGGTTCCATTAGTATAAGTACGACAACTGCAATATTTACTCTACGAGTGTATATACAAATTGATATTAAGATTCTCTCCTCATAGATCCAAAATGTTTCCAGACTGGTCAGTAAGTTTGAAATTTATTCTCGACAATAACTGATTATTTACACGTAGATAAACGGGGTTAATTGGTTCAGATACAATTAACCACCCGGGGGACGCTTGAGGACTCAATGTATATAATATATAACCTTGCTGAGCCTGGCTAGATTTCTCAAGGTCTACTTGATAGCTTCCATCAATTACATCACATACTAGATTGACTGCGATCGTTGATGTTATATTAACAATGCCTGGCGATATATGACGGCCTCCACCGTATGGATCGTTGTTATGTTTACGAATAACCGGTGGTGGGGTTAATTTTCTCCATGAATCACATATTCTTTTAAACTGTTCATCAATAAAATCATTAACTGATTTCTTTAGCTCTTCAGAGTTAAATCCGGGAATTATAAATGTTGGTAGTTGTTCTCGCGTAATTCCGAAATGTTTAAGAAATACTGTTGTAAATAAACGATTGAGTGGAACACGCTGTTCTGGATCGTCTTCATTACCTATATAACCTACAATATATCTGTTTCAGATTTTAATAATCTTTTTTCTCTGTTAACAAAAACATTCATAAACTCTAGGTCTGAAGCAACTTGATTCAAATGTTGTATTGAGGCAATTATTTGATTTTTTAAATCATCGCTGTAAGAAACATTAATGCTTGAAAATAAATTTCGTAGATTATTAAATACACGTTCATGTTCAGATTTAATTGTATTAGCATATGAATTTATTTCATCAATATCAAGTACTATTATTTTACCTTTCTTACCATCAATTGTTTTTGTAAGAAAAGTTTCTGTTCTATTCATAGCTCTATCAATAAAATATTGTTGCGATGGATAATCTTTTACTTTTCGATATTCTGGAAGGTTTATAAATATTTTTTTATCCGTGATGAAATCAGATCGTTGTGGTTCTGGTGGTCCTTGATAAGCTGGTGCAACTTCAGGCCATCCTAATACTGATCTGATGGAACTTTGATAGATGTCTACGAGATAATCAGGGGAATTTATTTCAATCGCCGCTGATAATGTTGGTTCGTAAGCAGTAATCGCTATTTTTGATTCTTTTCCTGTAATGGATTTAATTCTGCGTTGAAATTCATCGTTGATCTGATCTATCTGATAACTGCCAGTTGGAATACTAACTACTTTCCAATCAGGAGTTCCATCAGTTTTATTCTTATTTGCGAATACTAATGAATTATTTGGCTGTAGTCCACCAAATGGTTTTGATCTAGTTTTGATCTAATATTAGGCCAGCTATGATAAACCCGTAACTATGCTAATGCTATTCCTTTGCAGGAATTGCGGTTGGAAAATTGACACTAAACTCAGGATTGGTCGAACTTAAAGAAATCATTGTTGTTTTTGACGGAGTCGTATTAGTGACGATTGCTTAAGTAATTCCCTGTCTGTCATTATTATTATCGTTATTATTTAATTCGCCAAAATCATTAGCGATCACCTTAAACGCATCATCATAGGTTTTCATCATCATCGCAAATTCAGTATCGGATATTTCACCATCACTAACGCATGAAGAAATATACAAAGATAGTTTAGAACATGCCTCTGTCACTGTATGTAATTTAATCATATAATCGTGCAATTTAGCATTTGAACAGGTATCTATCTTTTTAGCTATAATACCGAGAACACCAGCAATAGTCGCTGATGCTGAAACAATGATGGTTATAACAGCAGGTGCTGTCATCGTCAATGTTGATAATAATAATCCTGTTCCAGCAATAACAGCAGAAACCGAGTAAACAACTACATCGATAACAACTATACGCCTTTTGTATTTTTGTATTTTTATGTTATAATAATCAATAAAATCCTTTAGTTTAGTCAGACGTTCATATACTTGATTGTATCTGTAACATTGAACGTCGATGTAGGACTGAGGTCTTTGGTGTTGATCCATTATTGTTATATTAAGTGACTAATTGTGGTGTTTCAGCTACAAATTCCAAACACCACCAGTAAGATGTTGCGGTTATTGTTTGATCATCTGCTTCCAGTAAAATATTTCTTCAGCATCTTTATTTAACACTATAGATACAACTCCAGAGAAAGCATCAGTTGAATGACGCCACGGAAATGTTGTAGTATAAATTTTAAACTTTGCAGAGCTAAAGATAGACAGTCTATACACACCAGTAACTTTTGCGGTATATTTAATAGTGTTATTTTGCTGTGACCATGTTGTTAATCCTGATGCTACTGTGTACACGATATTTTTAATTTGTCCGTGTGGAATTTTAATCAGATTAGTTTTTTGAACAATAGCAGCAGAGAGGGTGGACCCTACAACTTTGTAGAGACCTTATTTTTGAAAATAAAGGGTTTCTACGAAGGCTGAAAAAGATTTTGCCTTAATGAAAACTTCTCCAATTGACCAGATTTTTTCACGTGTTGGTCACATACGTTTGTCGTCCACCCTCTCTGCTGCTATGAATTAAACAGCCAGTATAGATATTATCAATAATGAGTATTGGAGAACAACACTCAGCTAAATTAACTCGAGAGCGACTAGAGGCAATTAAAAAATATCTACCTGTTCGTGATTCTGTTAAGCAACAACTACAATCGCGTCAGGAGTCTCAGGTGGAATTTGAAGAGGATACAAAAAAATTATTTAAACCTATCACTGAGACTACTAAAGGTATTCAACCTGTGTTAGAGAAAACCGCTGAAGCAACTGGAAAAATAGCAAGAAGAACAAAAAAGACAAAAAAAATTTTACGTGAACTTCCAGCCGAAATAGCTGCTGCGATGCCAGTCCCGGAAATACCTGAGGATAAAGATCAACCTGAAGGCGCTGAAATAGGTGATTTAAAGGAACGTCTACCAGAACAAGAAAAAACTAACATAAATGGCAAATTTTTAGAAGATGCTATTGATTATATTAAAAATACTAAAAGTCCAGGAAATTTAGCTATACTTGCTGTGCAAAGTTTCAGTGATCGAGAACAGTCTTTAAAACCTGAATATGCTGATAAACCTGTAAGTCGTGAAAATTGGTACAAATGGATATTTCGCATACACTATGACGTTGATCAGGCTAGAAATAATGATACAAGATATATTCAATATATCCATACAATAGATAGTTATATTTCGTATATACAATTGCCGCCAGAACAACAACAACATCAACAACAGCAACGAGAACAACAACTAGAACAACAACGAGAACAACGAACACAACAACTACAACAAAAGCTACAACAACAAAAATAAAAACAAAAACGATTACAACCAGTCCAAACAACAAGTAAGGAAGAAGACGACGTATTTCAAGACAATCCTGGCGCAACTGGAAGTGGTCTAGGAAGTGGTTTTATTACTTGTCCCAATAACGTTCTTGCTGATGTCGATCGACTAGAAATCCTCATTGGAGGAAAACGAGCTGGTAATATTTCCCCAGAAATCATTAATGAAGCAGCTGATATTTGTAAACGATTATTTACAGGCGGTATCATGGATATTAATGTATATCGGTCTCTCATTAATGAAATCGCCGATGATTATTATAGTGACTAAGTATGTAATTAGTTATAAAGTCATTTAATAATAAAATGATCATACACAATACTCGTGGACCTACCATGGTCAGGGTAATAAACTCTCGATTACCAGTATACAAAACGACCTACGGAGATGGACTAGGTGATGCTGTTCAGGGTCTGTTTAGAAGAATAGCCCCAAAAGCAATACCGATTGCAAAGCAGCTAGGAATGAAAGCTATTGATGTTGTTCGTGAAAAAGGTATAAGCGCTGTTGGTAATATTGCTAGCAAAGCATTCTCAGCAATCAAAGATAGACTATCACGATTAATACGCAGACCACAAGCGACCCGACCTCAACCTGTGAAATTGGCCAGCACTGAAGTGATGCCCGCAAGTGTTAAGTAAAATAATAAATCAAGCCGCTAATCAAAAACTAGCGGAGTTGGCTGATATCCCGATGTCGGAAAAGGAAAAAAATATAACCGCCAGTCTGATAGCAGGAAGTGGTCTCACTTCCCGAAGTGGTCTTCGAGTTAGACGAAGACGATAATAATAAAGATGTTTAAGCGCGTATCTGACCCCGCGTTTGACATGGATGCACCAGTACTCAAAGATGAGTGTGCGCGATTATCAGTATTATTCTTACGACGCACGAATGCCAAATCAGCGTGGACGAATTGAACTACAGGTTCAGGATACAAGCAGATATTTCCTACCCGCTGAGGCATTTATTGAGGTAGAAGGTGAGATTTTAAATAACGTTGCTCCTGCAGCACCAGTAGAATATGCCGCTGATGTTAGTGTCGGCTTTGTTAATAATGGTATTATGGTGTTATTTGATAGCGCTACGTACATGATTGACGGAAAAAGTATTGAATCAATTCAGAAAGAAGTCGACGTTGCCACGACAATACTAGGCCTTGCAAGATACAGCGACGATTACCCAAGATCAGCTGGTCCATCAATGATGTTTGCAAAGGATACAGCTGATTCTCCAGAGTACAAACAATATGAAACAAGACGACCAAGAAATCATGCTAGAAACGCCGATGCGGATGTAGAGAATATTATTGATGTAGATACAGATTTCAATTTAGGATTTAAATCACGTCGAGCAATGTTGCGTGGTGGAAGAAGAGTATTTTCATGTGCAATTCCACTGTCACGTATCTTTGGATTCTGTAGAAATGTTAAAAAAGTCACTTTCGGAGCCAAACACACGGTTGTACTAGTACGAAAAGGCACAGACAATGATGCAATCTGGCGACTCCCCGGTACTGATCCTGGTATAGTAGTACTATCAAAACTTTCCCTGTGGATGCCAGTGATGACTCCGTCAATATCTGAAGAAGACCGGTTGTTATCTTTTATGAGTCAAGGCGGTAAATCAACTTTGTCATGGTTGACTATGACCACAGATGCTGTTGATAGCGCTATTAATGGTTTATTTACGTGGCAAATAGCTTCTCAGCAAGGTGTTTCTGCACCAAGACATATTTATTGCGTTTCAAAATACTGCACGAATAAACCAACAAAATCTTAGTATTATGATATTTGGCAATCTTGGTGTTTCTGAGGCTTCATTAAGGATAAATGGACATGAAGAACCATCCGAGGATATATGACTGAATTTCGATCAAAATCATGTAGCACGTGCATATCATCGATTAATGACATTCATGGGTGCTGATCAAAATATTGATACTGGTTTACAAATATCTCAGATTTTACATCGCTGTATCCTATTTATTACTTTTCGCTTGAACATTTAGATTTAACCAGACAGTCAGTAGTTGATATACATTTTCGAGCTCGTTAATAGAGATGCTGGAGCTATCCCTAATTACAGAGCAATAGCCGTTATACTCAGCGATAAATCAATATTACTCGACGGTGTTGGTGGACGAATGAGAGTTATTGATGCCCCAGTAGAAAATATGTAAATAAACATGTAATTAGATCGTTCATAATATTAATAATGTCATATCATCACGTTAGTGTGAGTCTGACTCCTGGTCAGATTAAAAAGCTGCAATCAGCATCAAAAAAATAACTGGAATAAAAATATCGCTAAAGCGAGAACAGATGACCGGTGCAAATAAACTATCTTTGACCGAGCGTCAGTTCAAAAACTTCAATGATGCTAAAAAATCAAATAAAGGCGTCAAACTTAATCTTTCTGTGGGCGCCATCAAAAACATCGCTAAATCGGGTGGTATATTTCCACTTCTCGCAGCTATACCAGCATTAATAGCAGCTGCAGCCCCAGCTGTTGCAAAAGCAGCTGCGCTAGGTGTTGTTGGAACAGCTGCTGAAATGGCGTTAAAGAAAGCAACCGGACAAGGAATCAAAAAAAAGGGAAGAGGTTTAAGATTACCAGGGACCCCGTATTCACACGGAAAGGGTCTAAGACTTCCCGGGACAGTTTACTAATATCACCCATGTCCAATTTTGATTTACTTAATGCTGCTAAGCAATTAAAAATAAAAAATTTCAGGTGTTTTTATGCGCGATCAATTACCTAGAACTGCTAGCAGTTCTGAAACCGGTATCATTAATCTCGATAAAAACTCTGGCCCAGGCACGCACTGGGTAGGATATGCAATTGATCCACGTGGAATTATTTATTTCGATTCGTATGGATTAGCACCACCAAAAGAATTTTTAAAGTACGTTACCGGTGATATTCCAATCTGGTATTCAACGCTACCAACACAAAAAATAACTGATCCTCCAATATGCGGTCGTGAAACCCTCGCTGTGCTTGATGCTATATCAAAATCAACAGCACCGCCTCATAAAGTCGTGCACGCGTTCACTACACTACGTCATAACACTTAAACTGATATCAGTAAATATAATGGTAGATATTTACGGAAGATCTACTCGCAAAGATAAGGAGAAGGTCGATTTATCTAAATATGCAAATCTTGATCAGCTCAGAAATGAAATCGATGATTTATTAAATATCACAAGTGTGGATCAAAATGAAGTCGTCGTTTTTCAGGACAAACAAGGACGATTAAAAACGAGTAATATACAACTACCAGATGTACTTACACGAATTCCCAACGCGGTTGTTAATATTATCGTTATTTTCACTGATCAAGGTAAAATACAGGATTCCGGTAAATCGGTTAACGACTATGTTAAGAAAACTGGTGATGTATTTACCGGTGACATTATTATGTCAAGAAGAAAAATTACATATCTTGGAGATCCAATCGCAGATACAGACGCCGCAACTAAAAAATACGTCGACGATAAGGAAATTCTAATAACGACTTCGTTAACGACAATCAATGACGGGATTGCTGCATTTAGAGCTGAATATTTTACTCCTGTAGAAACATTTTTAAATTTTCGTAGAAATGTAAACAGAAATATTAATGACTTTTTTGGAACTCCACCAATCGTTGACATAAAACTTACCGACATTAAGATGAAAATCAAATATATTGTTAGTGGAATTCCTAATATCATTGAAAAAACGAATCTAGTAATAAAGTTACTTGCTGGAATGCCTCACAAGCAGATCTTCAACGTAGTATACACAGTAGCATCAGGATTAGGAGTATGGACACTGCAAGATAATAATCTCAAACACACCGCAGAAATTACTGGCGTATACAGGCTGTCTATATTTAGCATAGCAAAATTTAGTATATTTACTACATTTCCATGGCGTCATTCAATCGATACTTTTTCTGGAGTTGTATCCGTCATAATAAATAAAGATGCGGAAGAAACATTTCTGCTGGAGGCATCTGATAAAAATTTAACCAGAGCATTATATTGGTGGTGCTTGGAATTTGTATGTGAAACTCCTCAATTAGTTACCTAGATAAGTATAATGAATCAAGAGTCATTTATTGACGTTCAACGTCACAGATACGCTCAAGTATGTGAGTGTCAAACTAAACTAAAAAATATCATCGACGATTACACGATAAAGGTAAAAAAATATCGTCGACGTATGGTTGTTATTGATATAATGGTATACTCGGTTTCTGCTGTTATTGCTGGAACTGGATTATTACTATCAACAATAACGATGACAGCGCCCGCAGTTGTAACAATTATAGTTTCAACGGCAACAACATGCGCAGGTATTTTCAGTATTATCGCTAAGAAAATATCTACGTGTACGAATAATAAACTAAACGAGTACATAATGAAATTGCACACAGCAACAGCCGCATACACTAAATTATGCTCGTATATTTCAGCGTATCTCAGGGATGGTAAAATATCCGATGAGGAGTTCGTAACAATAATGAAAACCTACGATGAAGCATTCATAATCGCCAGTGATAATAACGGACAGATGGAGAATTAAATAACGATAATAATAATGTCATCGTTAGAATTACTTCAGCAGATCGTGGCTAATACAACGCCGTCAAAAACTACTATGATATCATTAAGTTCAACCAATCCTGAATTTAGCGTTAATTTCCGACTGAAATTCCAGCAAAGGAAATAGCATTAGCGCAATTACGAGTTTATCATAGCTGGCCTAATATTAGATCAAAACCGTTTGGTGTACAACAACCAAATAATTCACTGGTATTTGCGAATAAAAATAAACCGGATGGAACACCTGATTGGCAAGTTGTTGGAATTTCAATGGGTAGTTATCAAATAGAACAGATTAATGATGAATTCCAACGCAGAATTAAATTTATCACAGGAAAAGAATCTAAAATAGCGATCACTGTTCATGAACCAACACTATCAGCGGCGATTGAAATAAATTCCCCTGATTACCTCGTAGATATTTATCAAAGTTCGATTAGATCCGTGTTAGGATGGCCTGAAGTCGCACCTGTTTATAATGGGGTTTCATAACCAACTAAAAATGAATTAAAACGAGTGAAGAAAAATTCATTAAAAATCCAGAATATCGAGGAAAACAACCATGGAGTAATACAAGATTTGGATTTCCAAACGACGATAGATATTACTTTACCGATCTTGACGGTAAAAGGATCCTCAAGTTGAATAAAGCATTATTTATTATTAGCACAGACACCAAGACAGATTAGTTTCTATACTGTTGATGTAGGATTTATTAAACATTTTTTAGATACTCTTAAACCTGAATACGATGAAACGTTTAATGATTTAAGAAATTTACTTATTTCATTATCACAACATTATAATGAAAGTGTAAAGCAGCAAATAATCGAGTCAATAAAACATTTAAATGGGGTCTTATTCGATTTATACATCGTCAATCGAAGTATTATAAACACTGCGACTAAATTCGATGGAAATCATTACACAAATCCAGAATCTAAACAAGCATTTCTTGATCATTATAAAATAACAGAAAAAGATTTACAAACACTCATTATACCAGATTTAAATAACGCTGAAATGAAGAAATCATTAACTGATCTTATTGAAGAATATTATCCGGGAGTAATTGAATCGTGGAACAAAATAGCCGCACCACCGGTTATACTAAAACACAATAACAATCCCTTTGGTGGGGGACGTCATATATCGCCAAGCATTGTAAATATAACAACAACAATTGCAGTCAATCTGGTATGTGATGTTATTGAAGGTAGCTATCAGGTAGATCTTTCTAAGTCTAGCCAGGCCCAGCAAGGGTACATATTCAGTTTTAGTCCGTTGGCACCTCCCGGTTGGTTAATTGTATCAGAACCAATTAACCCCGTGTACCTACGAGCTCATAATCCGTTATTATCAAGAATACACTTTAAACTTACAGATCAAAGGAATCGCATTCTGGACACGAGAAACGAAGAACTGAATATAAACCTGTATGTACGCTCATAGAGCGTTATCATAATACGTTTTTATCATAACAAAAAAAAAATATCCGGATGTCTATAATACTGTATTCTTTGTTTACATAAAATCCGCACACAATCGAAATCTATTATCTAGAAGGCTGTGGCTGCATATTGATTATTCCATATAACGGCTGTGCGTAAAGTTATTTTAAGAACATCCGCTATATGAATAAATCAATATCCGCTGTTACGGCTTACGCACAGGCTCAATGTTATACAGAATTATATATATTTTTTGGAAACTAGAAATATAAAATTCCATTTTACACAGAAAAATGGTTTTTGTTAAGAACATTGTAGTTTTTAGGAAATAGGCTATTGGTAAACACATGCTAACTTTTTCAATATGTATTTATAACAAGGTCCGATAGCTCAGTTGATAACGCGTAGAAACTCATCCGGAGGGTCGTGGTTGGAAACCCGAGAAAGACAAATTGTCTCCGGAAGGCGATTTTAGGCCAAGATTTATAATCTATTGGGGGCTCCAGCCCCCCCCCCCCGTCTTTAAGTACACCAATCCACTACGTCAACACGTGGTGGATTCACTTTTGTGAATCACCCACTGGTTGATCGTTATGGGTTGGTGTGCTTAAAGACGGCATTTCATCATCATCATCATATCATCTCATCAAAAATATACAGCGGGGGGTGATGTGAGGTCGTGACCTTGTGACTTCACTAAAGGGGTACCCCACACAAGGGCCATTCCAAAAGACAATCGCAAAACTAAAAATAAACCTAATGAGATTCCAGGTCACAAAGACCTATCAGCCTTTGAGTTCCTAGAGTTTCGGTTACGGATATCTAGGAATTCTTGTAGGGCAATAAACAGAATCTGATTGGTCACTAAAATAAGACCTACACGTGTATAAACAACCCTCTGAGTTCCTAGAGTTTCGGTTACGGATATTTAGGGGTCTCTTGGGGGGTAAATGTCTAAACAAGGATTCGGAACCTCATTACGTTTATCTGATACAACTATGGAATGGTAGACCGAATGTCACCCCGCGCTGTATATTTTTGTTTATTTTTATATTAAATATACACTTATTATATAATGAATTTTGAAAATATCAATGTCATTGTTTCTGCGATTAAAAAATTACAACATAACGGTATCAATGTATCTGATTATCTTAATGCTGAAAAGATTCTATGTGATTTTGACTCATTACAACAACGAAAGAACGAGAACAGATTCACGCTATCCGCTGATTACAAGTTTATGAAAATTATCCAGCAAGGAATGTTAAAGTCACTGGCAACTGTCACTGATGATCAGGTAAAATTCTTTGTACCTCTCTCAAACGCTATTGACAAAATCAAGCTAGAATTTTCTCATGAATACTAACAGAAAAAGATTATGAATTTTCGTATAAGACAATTAAGAGAGCATTGTGAAAATACGAGTGAAAATGACAGCGACAATGATGGACCCCTGACAGAGTCAGTGACTAATTATGGCTAAACAAAATCCTTGGGAAAATTGACAGTAGAACTATCTGTTTTTTGTTAAGAAGACAAAATTAGATATATCCAAATACTATCCGCTGATTATATGTTTTTGAAAATGCAGATTTGTATTTTTTATTTGCGACATATTGTACCGATTGTGGATGTATATCAAAATATCTGGCAGCTGCACTAATTGATGGGAAAGTTATTTCTTGGTCTGTTTCTGTATTTATGGATTTAATAGCTCTCTTTACGAATACTTTGCACCTTCCAGTATTTCCACATGCAGAATTCTGACTGTTATAATTCGCAGATTAGATGAATTATTACTCTGGGGATTTCCATCAATATGATCAACTACAAGTCCATTTTCAACTACTCCACGAAAACATTCAAAGATGAATCTATGTGATAAATAATGTTTATTTCCTTTAGTATTAAACGCAAGATAACCATTTTTGGTAATATTACCGACTGGTTTTTTCAGCCTGCAATTCCTGATGATGCCATCACGAGATGCTTCATAATTGGTAAGGATTGGATGTGACACAAACTCATTTTGTTCCATTTATATATAATATTTGTCTAAATCATTGTTTTTTGAAAATCTAGCCAGATAATCTTCTTCGGTTTTTATAGGAGAGTCAGTGTTATATTTTTTATCGTAATATCGTTTCAACTCTCTACTTTTTACCACCGCATTGCGCACACAGTTGAGTCCTTCCTCGCACTCCAGCACTACAAACAATACACGGTTTTGGTCCTAAACTCCCATTTCTGACTCATTGCATATGATAACTACAATATTCATTCACGCATGTTCTGTTACACGGAGACGTATAACCGATTTTTAACCAGCGGCAATGATTTGGTTGAATCATATACAAAAGATTACTGTTCAATTAAATATATATTTGCCTTAATTATAATATGTTAGAATTATCCGTGATTGAACCCTAAGCAAACAGATTCGATCTTGACAGACTACCCGAGTATAAACTTGGTATTTCGATGCAAGATCTAGCTTTAACGAATGCGGATATAACTAAACGTATCCGTGAGGCCAAGAAGGAATGTCGTGACGATGGTGCGGTTCATGCATGGTCAACTTTCAGGATAGGACATATCGTTAATATGATGAACGACAAACGAGGAAAAGTAATTATTAATCACCTTGATAATCAAAAATATTTCATTTTAATAAAGTTTATTGTAGAGATAGATGACGATATCTGGATTATTCATGATAAGCGTGATCCAGTCCGTGTGCAGTCCGGGGGTAATATTGTTCTCTTAAATAACAGATCCAAACCTGGAATACTTACTGGTGTTGATAAACCTTACTATATACAAAGTTATCCAGCGACTGCAGTTGTCTATGGAATATATTCTCTGAATGATAAACCTAATGTTGCAGATCTCAAGCCGATGAAAATATCAAGAATAAACTGTGTAGCTGAACGAGTTACAGAACATTTTACAAACGCGATACGTGGTAATGGCTTGACAGATTTAAGACGTAAAAAAATAAATACATTGGCAGAAACAGTTAAAGATACTGGAGCATCTATCAGCGACGTTGCTGAGCTAGAGAAGAAATTAAGATTTCCAATAGCAGTAAAAACGTTAACGGGAGAGATTTTGTACAAACCGAAATATATAAAAAATGGAACTCAGATATTATTGATCATAACGCGCACGCATGGACTGCTGCAGTAACGATATTTCCACGAGATAGAACGGTTAAATTTTATGACGGTGATATCTTTGATTTTATCAAGAATATTAGTAAAACCGATCCTGTTTCTGTTTGGTTATTTCAGAGTTCGGAATATAATCATTATGATCAATTTGTACGACCTAATGGTGATATTTATCGTACAGAATCTCTTCATGAGGAAATGGAACATCTTGCGCAACGCCTTTGGCGTGAATATACCTCTGATGATATCATAGTTAGACAATTATTGAATAACTGTTTTACTGTTCCATCAGTCGCTGCTCATTTCGCTCAGGAGAAAAATTCATGGAAAACGACACGATCGGAATTTCTTGAAGATGTCAAGAAAAGTTGTATAGAATATGGGCACGGTGGATTATGGAACACCAAATACGATTATAACGACATTATCTCGGTTGATATGGTAGCGTGTTATCCTGGGAGTTTTCTTGGATATGGAGCATGTTCTAAATACTTTAAGAGATTCGGACATCCTACATATGACATGACCAGGGTTGCAATAAACGGATCCTTACCAGATTTTGACTTAACAGGATTTACTCACGTAGAATCATTCGAGTTTAGAGAAGATCTCTATGCGATTACTTATATTTGGTTCGGAAGACATTTTTCAGAGCGATGTTGGGTTCCGATAGTACTGTTGCGATATATGCTTGATGCTGGATTTTTAATATCGTTGAGAGTAACTGAAGCGATTATATCGTATAGTTCACAGAAGCAAGTTTGGTTACCAGAACCGGACAGATTTAATATCGATGATGCCAGGAAAGAATTCCCTGATATTGATGAAGATAATATTAAAATAAATAAATGCAGGAACGAGTACGATAAAAAACTTACAAAAGATCTCGGCAGAAAAATAATCGGTAAATTTACTCAAAGAGGATCACATGATCATAAACGACACTGTATAAGATTGATTATGGACGATGCTGAACTAGATTTTATAATCGCTGATACGATGGAGAAAAATACGTTTATAAACAGATGTAATGCTTATTTATCAGATGGAACAAAACTAGGTACCATTGTGAGCTATACTGATGGCAAGTCACCGCAGTTTACTCATTTAAGATCTTCGATGTTAGCGTACGTTTCGATAAATCTATTATCGATGATGAATAAATTTCCTCGTTACGCTGTCAGAGTTGCTACGGATTCATTTTATGTACACAAAAAATATAAAGATTTATTAAAACTCGGTAATGGTGAATGGGGAACATGGAGGACAAAACAAGAAAATATACTTAGTTATTCTGAATCTGCAGATGTTCAAATTGCGGAGACATATTACAGAAATAATAATCAAGTATTAAAATCATCTGCACCATCTGTGTATGATCCTGTATCTAGACATAAGACCGTTTATCTTAATGGGTGTGGTGGTTCAGGTAAAACAACTCGTGCGATTTATTTATGAATAATATATCAGATATGATTGTTTTAACACCGACGCACAAACTTGCTAGAGAAATAAAGCAACGAGGAGTAAAATCGTGTACTTATCATAGTTTCTTTAGATGGTGCGGAGATACATGGACTCCATCGCGGATCGGTGAAAAATATATACCTAAAATTATAATTTGGGACGAGATATGCACGGTGTCGTTAGAAACACTAAAAACATTTCTTGATTGGTTATTAACAAAGAATACTGCTGTTATAATGTGTGGTGATCATGGTCAACCACCACCCTTTGTTGGACAGTCTCCACATGAATGGCTGAAAACATTTGTAGATTATTATGAAGAAATACATGATGACCATAGAGTTATTGATGAACCGCTAAAAGAGCTTAAAAGATTAATCAGACTGCAGCCAGATCAAATACAATGCGAGATACTGCGTAAAGTAATTGCAGAAACTTCTATGAATGAATTTTGGATTTTATGGAGACCTGCTGATTTGATAGTCGCGAGTAGAAAGATAGTTCGTGATGAACTACAAAAGAAATTATTTACGTTACATAAAGAAAAGTTTCCGGATCTACATGTACCTTTATGTTATCGCCCATCAGATACTCGACGACAAAATATTGAAGTTGAAATACCAGGTGGAGACGCTGAAAATGTCCGAGTACAAAATCTTGTCTTGAATGATATCGTGTTGGTTGCTGTTGATGTTGTTGAGAACGCGTTGAACATGGATAAATCACCATGGACGTTAGGATACGCTATAACGATTCACTCGTCGCAGGGATTAACTATAACTGATACTAAAATCTGGATTGTAGATGATCGTATCGAATGGTCAAACTTAGTCTATCTCGCCGTATCTCGAGTCAGGAGAATATCGCAACTGCGTAGGGTTATTGTAGATTACGTAATAACTGAAGAAATAACTAACAATGTCGATATCAATAAAAAATTAGTCAGCTATAAACAGTGTGACAAAAAAATAAACGTGATTTTGACCTTGATGCTGAATTTATTATAACATTAAGACAACAACAGAATAATCATTGCGCAAGTTGCAACTGTAATATGTCATGGCAGTGTTTTAATCCAAGACAATTTACCGTAGACAGAATTAATAGTGATCTCGGTCATACACGTGATAATGTGATGGTGACCTGTCTTGAGTGTAATCGACGTCGAGGCTCTGGACGTTTACAAAATTGAGCTTGGTGGTAATTGTGTATCCTCAGGAATTATTTGCAATTGTTCACGTACAAATCCACGTTGAGGGGCTGTAGAATCTAGTCTGTATATTGGAGGTCTACCAGTGGATGTTACCACGCTAGAAATTTTATGTGTAGTCACGCTCCAAATAGGATCGGTTGCTCTTTATTTACCACCTTCAAGTTCGCCAGGTTCATACAAATATCTAACTAACATTACCTAATACTGGCCGAGGTTGTTCTTTATCGCTAAGGGCTATATATCTTTTTGTAATCGCATTAGAAGGTTTCATGGAAGTTGCAAGAGTAATTTCATTATTTAGCGCAGATATCACACCTGGTAATCTTGCAACCCATTCACGAGATCTCTCTCCGGACTTAAAGTCAGTAGATATTTCCTTTGCGTATTGATATCCAAATAACCGCTCAGCAAGTGTTCTATTAAATCATTCAACGATTGCCTGATCACGAAGAATTTCAGTATGTCCTCGTCTGATTTTAAGGTTATGTCGCTTCATCAATGATGATACTGCACCAAGAAATTCTTTACCAGGATCAACCTGTAATAATTGTGGCCATCGCAAAGGTCCTCGCTGATAAATTTGCTCGAACGCAGATGCAACTTCAGATGCTGTCTTTGTTGATAATGGTTCCGCTTCTTTATATCTACTCGCAACGTCAACAACAGTCAATGCGTATTTGTACATGCGTGATTTTCGTCCACGTGTTTTAATAGTATCGTGTGGTAAAAACAAAATATCTGCTTGATGAACTTCATTAGGGACACTAACATCAAAATGCGCATACTGAATTCTTTTAGGTGGACTTAGGAAGATTTGCCATATTGCCTGTCGTGCTAACCATGATGCAGCGACATCACGTGAAACTTTTGTTGCTTCGGCGAGTTTACTAATCGCTGCCTTACCTCTCCAGAATCCTCTCGGGGAATAATAAACAGATTCCATTATGATAGTTATATAATTAATTGCCAGCCCCTAGCA
>JAECUM010010912.1:0-70009 GCA_016617855.1 Megalonaias nervosa | reverse complement strand
GAAACTAGCCAACAAACAACACAAATTAAATATACAAAACAGTATCTAAGGACACCTTTCTATTAGATTGTAGAGAAATCACACTTTTCCAATCGAGTGTATCGAAATTACACTTTTCCATTCGAGTGTATTGAAATGAAATCTTTCAATTAGAGTGTATCGGAAGTAGATTTTTACATTAGAGTGTATCAAAAGTACAACTTTCCATTGCAGTGTATCAAAACTACACCTTCCTCTTGGAGGCAAGTGTTAAAATGTGCTTATACAGCAACAACAAGGAGCACAACAATTTCTTAAGTTAAAGAGATGTTGTAATATGCCAGATACGAATACAAGAGCGCATTAGAAACTGAAGGAGGTAAAGTATAAACGGCATGCAAATTCGTATTGATACAACAACATACAGAAAAAGGAAAGCGAGTCAGAAAGCACAGATGCACATCACAATGGAGCACAACGTAATACTAATAATCAATTTGGTGTGCACTATATTTGGGAAAAAGATAAATAATATTCTCTCAGCTATACATTTTCCATCTACATGGAAACCTTGTACAATTTTAGGACATCCAAAAACGTACAAGAACAAGGAATTACCACAAAATTTGTGTGGAACAATGAACCCTTAGCAGAGCATGGATATTAACTATTTGAATTAACGGTACAATCAACATAGGATGTTGGTGAAGAAGACCGGTCTTGGACAGTTCATGTGTACGAACCACGCTTAGTAATTCCCAAAGGTTATAAAGTTAAAAGAAACAAACAAAACTGATAGATAAACCGGAATAACGAAATACATCATGCCCAACGTGAGAAGATAGTGTAAAAGAATAGGATATATCTGGTATTGGAATAGAAGAAAAATACATTTTAGAGATAAAATCAAGAGAATGTGTAAAAACAGCAATTCAGTGTATTTGCATGATAGATAGATAGATAGATAGATAGATAGATAGATAGATAGATAGATAGATAGATAAATATATAGATAGAGAGATAGATAGATAGACTACTTAGCAAACGATGCTAATTTCTCATAGATAGATAGATAGATAGATAGATTACTTAGCAAAAGATAATAATTTCTCATAGTTGAATTGGCTGAACTAGATGTGCTCAGCAGCGCAGATAATGTATTGCCTTTTGAGTCCCTTTGTAATCGGCAAAACCATTAGATGCATCCGATCACAGTGTCACGTGCAGTTTCGGCAGAATCAACTAAAGTGAACGACGTGGATAAGAACACATAGCTGTGGTGTTTCATTACGTAGACAATATGTATCAGAATTGAATATATTAGTATGCAAATTTCACGTTTATTTCATGGTGCAAAATTGTCGTCTGAATAAACAAATATACCTAATTAGACCGCATTCGAATCAATTGGCAACATCATTTATATGACACATTGTTTATTTTGACAAAATGCCAACAGCATTTATTAAAGAACTTAAGACTTTGCTACTATGATTTTTTAGACTTCCCTTCTGATGGAGCACCTCCACCACCAACAACAGCAATGATTACACCATTTGTAAATGTGTTGGCTAAATGAAAAAGGAACTGTTGATCTGGTAATATATGTTGCTGTAGCTATTGAAATAATTGTAACGCAAATGTCTTTAAACAGCAGTTTTAGCCATTCTCTGAGACGAAGTTAATATTTATCACCTCTAAGATCTCTTTCACGTAGAAGTTGTAAATATGTTCACATCTGCGATATTTCAAATTAAACACAATCCGATAATCTCAAGATTTTGTCAAATTCATTTAATTATGCATTGTATTAAAAATTATTTGTTCTTTTTTAAATTTATCTTTAAAGTATTGTACATGCTGATCCTAATACTCAAGCTCTACAGTCAGAGATATCTGATGCAGATGTTTTAACAGCATTTTTAAATTCAATTCAGTTGCTAACTGTTTTAGATCATTTATATGTGGCGGAATTGCAAGTGCATATTCTTTCATTACCGTTTGCTCCGGAACTTTCATTTTCATATGTTTTCTTGACAATAATATTGATATTATTATTATTATTATTATTATTATTATTATTATTGGTTGTAGTACTCAGACGCATAAACTCACAGTGATGATGGCAGCAAACCAGTGACAATAACGCTATACATACCGTCATGAATGCAATCAGAATCAGAATACCCCATTATCATTGTGCTCTTAATCGGTATTTCAGTCACAGATTGAATATCAAAAAAGCAAAGGTGACAGTGGGAGGAAATCAAGAATGTAATCCAGAAACAAGCGTCGCAGATATGAGGTTACCTTGAAATCAAATTGTATAGTCGATTAATGAAACACACAGAAATGAAATTGTTTACTATCATGACTATGTCAAAATGCATAAAATTATTGACATAGCAGTAGATAAATCTTAACGAGCATATGTGAATGAGTTCAAAGCATATTTTGATGTTATTGAACATGTGGGGAAAGCAATCCAGAAACTAATTCAAACCCAGCAGTGGTGCAATCTCATTGACAATAGAAGGTCTGCCAAACATGACTTTGTTCCCATGGTTTAGACTTGACACATCAATGAGAACAGAAGGTCTGCAAAACATGATTTATTCTCGTGGTTTTCACTTAACAGAACAGATTGCAGAAGGCTCCAAAAATGTTTGTTGAACAACAAAGGCACGGAAAAATTCGTAATGTGCGTGTTAAAAATTATTACAATTAAAAATAGTGTATCTGAGTTTGAAGCAATTGTATATGCTTTGAAACACAACGTAGTTATAGAGCCATTATTTAAACAGAGTATTCCGCATGCACAGTGCTCCGCAACCTTAAGTTAATTGACGTATGTTGCAAACCAAAGCATGCTTTTTGTCAAACGTGAAAAAATTACTTTCTTTAATTTTATCCTATACATCTCGTGATTGTATAACTTTATTAAATTTATCTTTTTCCAGTTTTCTTCTTATTAAACTACCATATGTGATCGTTTAGATCGACTTCCAAATTGTTTTATCACATATTTTTGATAGTTAATTTCCAAACATTTTGTTTAATCTTTGTCCGTCTTAAGTTCTGATCGTAGCCACAAAACGCTTTGAATTGTGTGCCATTTAGCTCATCCTTCAAAACTGTTTCTTCTTTGGAGAGATATTAGTTTCATAAAATAAGATGTTATCCTCGCTATAGCCCTAAAGTTGTAAACGTCTGCGCTTCCGCATAAAAAGCAATCTGTATTAGTCAATAATAATCTAATGCACTTAAAATCTGTATCAGTCATTAACATTCTAATACACATAAATCTGTATCAGTTATTAACAGTTTAATTCCATCGCCGATTTATTTTTTCTCTAGCTGCAGTAAACTTCGTAGGTAAACAATTCGATAGTTCAAACACAGTACCGCCACCATTTTATGGCTTCGTTATTTACATTGTGGATGTTAGGACCGCCCAAAACAAAGTCATCGTCAATGATGACTTCATGGCAAATGATATATTTAGCTCGCCTTTTAAAAGATACTTTCATCTCGGTGTATTCTTGCCGATATATTATTATTTCTCTCAAATTATCTACCAAATACGGTTATATAGTTTTATAAAGACATGCACAGTCATTATCAGTTTCTATAGAATGTTTAAAATGAGAAAACCCTGTAGTTGTCTTCAGTTTATAATCGTATTAAACACTGCATACAGCTTACAGTTTAAATATTTCTTCACAAAACTTTATGCCATTCTTCATAAAGCTTACGGTTTATGCCATGCTTCACAAAGCTTAGAGTTGATGTTATAATAGTAGTAGTAAGTTGAGGTTTCGATTCCAAAGAGGGTTTAAGGCCAGAAAACCCTTACCCCTCAAAAATAAATATATTATAACATTTTTTCACCACCTCAGAGACCGCCTCTCCCTCAAAAAACCACCCTTCAACAAATTTTTATCTCAGAAAATGATAATAATTTGAAACCCAAAGGGGATTCTAGACCAATAGATTTTTCATATTAAACAATGACATATTATATATATATATATATATATATATATATGCTATATATATATATATAACTATATATATATATATATATATATATATATATATATATAACTTATATATAATGTCCTTCTGTCATTCAATCCGACATGTTGGATTTGATCTGACAAACAAATTTTGTAAGAGATTTAATTCGATTAGAGCAGCCTCAAGTTATACTGGCATAACAACTAAAATAATAAGCGACTGTATTAAAAAAGTTGGTTACCATATATCACCAAAATATGGGTCAGTATGGTTATTCGCGACTGAAAATGACGAACGAATAAGAGGTTGGGCAGATGATGTGATGACATTTATTGACAATATGGTTGATATTTTATTTGATAACGATATTTCTAAAGCTGTACAAAATTAAACATCTACTACTGTTGTAACCCATATTTTATGATAATCTTTTTCATATCTGCTGACTCTCATTGGCAGAATATCTGTTAACATACTGTCAATAATACGGAACTCACGTATTAAATCATCCATATCATATTTTATACCACGCAAATAAGATCGTATCTGATCAAGTAATTTTTTATAAGTGATACTTGCTGTTTTACAAGCATTTTGTTTAGTTGCAAGATGAGGCTCAATTTTTTTTACACGCGGTTGCAAGAGAAACACCGACACCAGATATTATTAACAAAAAACGGATTTAATGATGCTCCACTTGAAATTATACCAGAGCTAGTCATTAGCAGTGGTAAATATGATATTACTCGAAGTATTTTGGTATAGTATTTGTAACATTTTTTCACGCACCAAAGTTTTTTTATGATAATATCTGTAATATTGCATTAGAGCGTCCACATCTTGTTTTGGAATTTTATCTGAAATATGATTAAAATCGATTATCTGTTTTTTTTTTCATTATACAATATTTGTTTGCAGTTTTATATAATATTAAAAACTCTAGCACCAACAATCGAATCAAGAAACTCACGGAACTTATTATTGTTAGGATCAGCTATAAAATCTCTGTACTTGTCATAAACATCTGACGAAGTATCCTTATATCGTTCATCTGTTAATACCTCATTTTTCTTTAACCAAGCGTATGAATCAAAACAATTTTCTACTTCACTCTTGTACAAATCTGTTTTATTCACCAAATTACTGTAATCGCTTTCTGTTTCATCGATATACCCTAATACTAAACTCAACTGATCTAACGTACAATTTCTGAGAACAAGATGTTGTCTGATAATTGCATATGCGACCACGAAATTTGCTAACATTAAATTTTTAAGCTTATCTAGTTCAATTGTGAGAAGGCCAATAACAGAAGCTACTTTTAGCATTTTTTTTTTTCATATGGTTTTGTGAGTATTTTCTCAATTTCATTATAATAATTTCGTAATGACAATTGTCTAGAGTGTTGGAGTGATGGGAATGGAATATCATCTTCTTCACTTATGTCGTAATAAGAATCGATTTTTGCATCCAACTTTGTTTTCGTTATTTCATCGAAAAATTGTTCTCGCTTGTTATCACTAAGATTATTAATTTCATCGTCAAAATTTTTTATTACCTTTAGAGATCTGCTAACAATAATCGGATGAAATTCTAGTTTTTTACGTATCATTGGCAAAATTGCGTTCGAGTACACTTTAATAATTAGCTCTGTATCAACCGTCATTGTAACAATTTTAATTAATGTTTCTTTATCGTGGTAGTACATGCCGAGCTACTTAAAAATTTCTCGTTTTAAAAAACTATTATATAACTTCCTGTTTCTTCTTATTCCTATTATCCTAGATTCCGATAGTTTGTCGAGACGATTATAGTTATCTCTCATTTGTTTTTTCTCCTGCGCTATTCGTGCTTTTAATAAACCTGATTGCATTGTTAAATTTATATTTTTGAAATCAAACTCAATATTTTTTTAAACAGGATTTCAACTTGTTTTTGTTCTTCCAGACAATCATTAGGATGACAGTATCTACTTATAATATCAAAGTTTTCTATTGCTTTTTTTAGTTGTGGTCCTCACATATACATAACACGAACAAAATTTTTTTCTTCTTCTAACAATGGGGAGTTTATCATTGGAATTGTAAATTTTTTCCTTGTATTTGTCGCACGTGCTGATAGCGATTCATCCCTAACATCTATTTTAGGGTTGAAAATATAATCATAAAATTCTCTTGCAACAGTTATAATTGGTGGTTCTGACATTATTTTATAGCATTAAATTAAATTTGATCATCGAGTGTGTATATTTGAAATGCTGTCAGTCCTGGAAACGGATGTTCAGCAGCGATAACATAAACTTGGAAATACAAGTACTTGTTAACAGTTTTTTCTATCGGAATTGTAAAATATTGTGCTGTTGTAATATACATGTTATTTGTGCTATACAATGATGCCCATTTAATATCATCATTTGATCCTTCCAATCGCCAATTATAAATTTGACCAACTCTAGGATTTAATCGGCCTCGCAAATGAAATTGCCAAATAACAACTGCAGTAGGACATTTGATTTTGATCCAACAATTTTCAACTTCTCCGTTTGTTGTCCATTCTTGTCTATCAGAGAAAACGTAATAAGGATAATTTTCAGGATAATATGCAAATGCGCTTACCTCAAACCCGGCTCGGTTGTCAGTTGGTTTATAAAGTGTTGGAATATACCCAACATTATTTTTGGTTCGTTTTACACTACTAGACAGACTGTCAACGTACGCTTTATTTGTTAGATCGTTAGGATTAACTGGAACGTAAGTCGTTATTATCTTGTTGGCTTTCATGTTTATCTTACCTGACATCGGTCCACCGGACTTCTTAAAATATGGTGTAAGTTCATCTTTTAACTGAGCATAACTAATAGCATCGGTTTCATTAGCTGGTGGTGAGGTTATTGGTAATCCAGTTATTTTTGAGTTGTTACTCATTCTAAGGTTACCTGTCATTATCTCACCGGCTTTGTTAAGTTTATTATCGTCAACAGATTTTAGTTGTGCATAACTTACAGCTTGTGTTTGATTTAAGTTTTCTGCCGGATATACAATCTCTAAATTTATAAAAAAATTTCCTGACATGTTGATATTACTTGTAACCGTCCCACCTATTTTATCAAGTTTGTTATCATCAACATACTTCAACTGCAAATAACTTACCGCTTGAGTTTGATTTAAGTTTGCTGGTGGATACCTGGTCTCCAAATTTATAAAATTTTTTTCCTGACATATCTAAGTTACCGCTTAAAATTGCACCAGATTTATCTAGTTTATTATTGTCCACTAATTTAAGTTGTGCATAACTAACAGCTTGTGTATTAACGACATTTATTGGCGGATAATCTGTTTCTAAATCTAGTACTCGTTGATTTGACATAAACAAGTTTCCCGTCATTATCTCGCCGGATTTTTTCAGGTAACCTGATAAATCAACCTTACCATCTGTTATTGTTGCACTTACAGCCGATGAATCTCCTACTAATGTTCCAAATTTTGTATAATAACTCATTATTTATTTATCGTCTGACAATTGTTTTATATAACATAAAATTGTATAACAATAATGGCAAAATCGTCGATATTAAACTTTGATACAGAGCGGTTGGTGAAACATAAACATGAAAACGAAATTCCAGATTGTCATTATCTTATTGTTGGAAGAACTGGATCGAGAAAAACAAACTTGCTTATGAATTTACTTCTAGGAGATAATTTTAACTACGATCGCGTTTATATTTACACAATTAATCCACAACAGGATAAGTACGAGCTACTTAACAATTATAATGACAAACTTCGTGATGATCTTGAGGCTGATAAAGATTTTTTTTTATTATCAAACAACCAGAAGAACTTGTTCCAGTTAATCAACTTGATTCGTCCGAACACAAGATAGTTGTTTTTGATGATATTCCGTTAAACAATGAAGAAATGAATAAAATAAGATCATATTTTTCATTATCACGTAATAAGAAATGTAATTCTATTTATCTCGCCCAAGGTTTTAATAATGTTGATTTAGTAGGCGAAATACTGGTTGTTTTATATTATTTCCAGGACTTGACAATGTTGACGTTAGAAATATCGCGAACGAACAATGTGGTGATGTAACAAAAGATAAATTTATTGAATTATATCATAAAGCGACGGCAAATAAATATGACTTTTTTTTGCTTGATAAATTAACAACCGATACGAGTAAAATGTTTCGCTGTTGTATTGAAAAATATCTACAATAATTTTTATAGAAAATAGTATATAATTAATGGAAAGACAAGCAAAGTACAGAAAACATATAGAAAATCTAAACAAACTTGTTAAATCTAAAGCTGAACTTAGGCAGATGATCCAACAAGCACGACTTGGCCAAGTGGTTGCAGCAGAAACAACAGCAGCCGCTCTCAAACCAGTTACTGGAGCTTTACTTGGAAAACAACCTGAAACTAAACCATTATCAGAAGAAGAACTTAAAAAAATACAAGAAAAAGGTTTACTAGGATTAATCAAAGGACAACAAGAAGCGGCTGCTGGAAAAATGATTGAAAGATCTGAAGAAGAAAAAAGAAGATTAGCCGAGGCACTTGCAGCAAATATAGCTGATCCTGTTGCAAGACACGCTGAAATAGATCAGCTAATAAATGATCCACTAGCGCTTCAACAAAGATTAGCACGCTTAACCACATGGGAGATTGAAAATATTTTAACAAATTTATCAGAAAACGTAGAGGATGTTGAAAAGGAGCAAGAAAGAGTCCGAGAGTTGACGTTAAAGTTTATGGACGTTGAAGATCAAAGACAATGGTATAGAAAAATGGCAAATAATAAGATAACAAAGGATGAATATGATAAATTTTTAGAGAAAAATGATTTAAAAGATCTTGATAATATATCAAAGTGGGAACAAGATAAATACAACGAACGTTTTAATATTTTATATCCTAAAATAAAAGACGGTCTTCTTGCTAATAATGAATTAAACGAAGCTACAGAAGAGAAAGAAATGAATCCACTTTACAATAGAATTAGAAATGGTATCATCGCTGAACTCATTTCAATAACAACACTTAAAAATAGAACAAAAACTTTTGGTAAGAGGTGGGATTTTAGAAGGAAAGCTCTTGATGAAGATAAACGTCGAGTAAAAGAATGTAGAAAAGAAGAAACTGGAAAAGGAGTTAGAATATTTTCATCAGTCACTGAAATGATTGGCAGATTAATGCTATTGATATCATCAAATGAAGCTGGAAATATTGGTGCTGAAATTGACAACGCAATTATTGATATACTTGATAATTTGAGACGGAAAATTTATTAACATCTGACGAATACGAAATTTTGCATCGCGACTTAATCGCGGCGATTTAATTTATAAATTTGTGTAATGATTTAATATAACAATTTTATATAAAAAAAAAAATGTCAGCAACATTATTACTAGACTCTAGCCAATCTCATAAAGATAGCGCAAATTTTTATGTAAAGTATATTCCGCCAATAGAACTAGATCGTGAGAAACAATATGAAATTGGATTAATTTCATGCACTGGCTGGCATGCTATGGCTAATGTAAAAACTGGAGTAAATGATAATTTTAGATTTATTTATACTACTCCACAATTTGTAGCAGGGAAAATATTTAAAATTCCCCAAGGAGCCTACAACGTAACTGATGTGATGTGATCATGATTTTTAACGTAGCTTTAACAATGTTTCAGTCATATCGCTACGATGTCTGCAGTGTGGCAGTTTTTAGTGATGTCTAACACTGGGGCATCATGCCGCAGACATGTAGCATGATGTCCCACCCAGTCACATTATCCTGACACCAGGCCGACCAGTCCTAACAGTAATCTCTTAATGCTGAGCGCCAAGCGAGGCAGCTGTTAGTACCATTTTTGTAAGTCTTTGGTATGACTCGACCGGGGATCGAACCCACGACCTCCCGCATCCGAGGCGGACGCTCTAACCACTAGGCCACCGGAGCGGTCCAACATAACTGATCTAAATAAAACAATCAAAGAACTAATAACACAAAGTGAAGGTATCGTTGATAGTTTTGTGCTTACACCAAATTATAATACGTTACGAGCTAGAATAACAATAAAACCTGGTACAACAGTTGATTTTACTAATCCAAAAAGTATCGCATCACTGATAGGATTTCTTCATAAAAGTTATGCTGCTCCTCCCGATGAAACCAGAACGTATGACGATGAACTGCCAGTAAAGATGATTGATGTAAACACAATACTGATAAATTGTTCTATCACATCTGGATCTTACTCAGCTAAAGGTAGTAAAGGACAAACAATATGCTGTTTTTCACCAGACGTTCCACCAGGTTTTCTTATGCAAATTAGTCCACGTCAAGTTATTTATTTTCCGTTAAATGTTGAAACTCAAATAACAGAAGTAACTATGCAATTGACAGATCAGTCTGGAAGACAGTCAGATCTGAATAATGAAATTGTTACTTATTATTTACACTTACGCGAACAATAGTAAACATATTTTATAAGAAAAGCTAATAGATTTTTAGTAATGCGAAAGATTTGGTAATAAAATTATACAACCTCACATATAATGTAACAGAAAAAGTTCATCGAAGAAAAATAGTAGGAGGATTTTTGGGAAATATATTTGCTAAAATTATAGAAAATGTTCCGGGAATAGCTCATAAAGTTGCACCAATTGCACTTGACGCATCAATAGCTTTTGCAACTGGAGCTGTATCTGCTGCTGGAACTGCTGTTGGACAAAAAATAGCTGATAAAATAAAAAGACCGACAATCAAACAAGCTATTTCAGAAATCGCACCAACAAAAGAAACCCAACGCGCAATGATAACAACAACAAAAAACTTTTATCACCGATAGGAGAACAAATTATACAAAAATTAATATCTAAAGTAACAACACCGAAATAGCTTCGCTATCGTTGATGACAAAATTTTATATAGCCTAATAAATAAAAAGATGTCTGTAAAAAATTATCTCGATTTAGCAGAAATTTATGACGAAGACGACACGGTAACAGAATTTGAATATATTGAGTATCTTGATGAAAATTCTAACGAACCTAATAAGGCTGGCCCCAGAACATTTAATACTCGAGACGATGACGTATTTCTACTGCCTCATAAAGCAATGTTGGAAGTTCGTGGCCAGATTATGACAGCAGCTGTTCCACCTGCCGCAATTGCAGCTAACGTAGAATTAGCTTTTATCATCATCATCATCATAATGAGGACTTTGTATAGCGCCTAATCTTTAGAAGCTCTAAGCGCTTTACAACATTTGACAACACTTAAAAAACATATATAATGATATGATTACAAAATTAAAAACAAACACCACGAAAATAGAAACAGAGAATATGCTGTAAATATTTAAGGTAAGGATACATTATTAGGTCTTTAAGTCTATTCTTGCAGTTGAAATAGGTGAGTTTTAAGAGCGCTCTTGAATGAGATCACTGTGTCTTTGTGTCTAAGTGCAGTGGGCAATTCGTTCCACGTTGCTGGGCCCTGGTATGCAAAAGAGCGTTGTCCATATGATTTCATCTTCATAGCGGGAATAATGAGAATACGAGTGTCAGAAGAGGAGCGTAAGCATCTTGCAGGTGTGTACACATGGGTGAGGTCTGATAGGTATGTTGGACTGGAGCCCGTCAGTGAAACGTAGCACAGAGAACAAATTTTGTGTTTAATTCTGGATCGTATGGATAGCCAGTGTAGGGTACAGAGCAGGGGAGAGGCGTGCTCTGATCGTGGTACTCTAAGGATGATTCGAGCAGCTGTGTTTTGAACTTTTGAAGTTTCTGAAGTAGATATTAAGACGAACCAGACAGAATTGAGTTACAATAGTCCAGTCTTGAAAGTACTAAGGAACACACAAGTGTTTTAGTGGCATCAGCTGAAAGATACTTGCGAATGGAGCTGATTCGTCTCAGCTCAAGATATGCAGCCTTGCATATGTTCATGACATGTTGGTGCAACGAGAGAGTACTGTCGAGAGTCACACCGAGGTTTCGTACTGACTGTGTGAATTTAATGTTGGTGTTGCTGATATTTATTGTCTGAGGTAAAGGATGTAAATGAGAAACTCTTTGTATTGTAATCAGGATGGCTTCAGTTTTAGCATCATTCATCTGCAGCTTGTTACATGTCATCCATGATTTCACATCGGAAATGCACCTCTCTACGCCTTGGATGGTAGCTTCAACTTCAGCTGGATGGCTAGATTTGTATATTTGGGTGTCATCAGCATACAATTGGTGAGACACTGGATGATGATCTATGACACTTGAGAGTGCCTGAGTGTATAGAATGAAGAGAACAGGTCCAAGAATAGACCCCTGTGGAACACCACAGCATAGATCAACTGGGCTGGAGTGTTTTCCATTTGCGGACACAATTTGTGTCCTGTTGACCAAGTAGGACCTGAACCATAGTAAGGCCGTATCATGAATGCCAAATACATGCTGGAGACGGTGAAGTAATATATCATGGTCTATAGTGTCAAATGCTGCAGACAAGTCAAGAAGAGTGAGGACTGTAATCTTTCTGCCATCCAAAGCAGAGAGAAGGTCATTGACTACTTTCAGAAGAGTAGTTTCAGTACTGTGGCAAGGGCGATATGCAGACTGTACATTGCTAAAAAGACTGTTTGAATTCAGATGAGATACAAGTTGGGATAGAACAACTTTTTCCAAGATTTTTGGCATGAATGGCAGATTAGAAACTGGGCGGTAGTTCTTTAAATCATTATGGTCGAGTGTTGGTTTCTTCAGCAGAGGCTTTACAATGGCAGTTTTGTAAAATGATGGGAATTACCCAGTTGATAGAGAGGTATTAATAACATCTGTTAGTGAAGGCAGTATTGGATCCAAGCACTCTAGCAGCAGTGACGTCGGAATCGGATCCAGTTCACATGACTTTGGTGCACTCTTCATCACGATTGTACGTACTAAATCCATAGAGACAGGTTCAAATGCTGCTAACGGTTGCCGCTGAAATTCTGTATCGCAACTGTATGGTGACGACGAGTCAACTGAAATTGTGTTGTCAAGTTTATCTCTGATGGTTTGTACTTTGTCACGGAAGAAATTTGCAAACAGGTCCGGAAGGTCGACTAGAGAGAAGGTAGCTGGAAGTAGTGTACATTTGTTCCTTGACATCAGCTTGTTAGTAATCTCAAATAGCTCTTTGCAGCTGGAACTTTCCATGATTTTAGTACTGTAGTGGGCTGATTTAGCTGCATGGACTATGTTTGTGACATTCTTCTTAGCGGCATCATAGATCTGCTTATGAATAGTGAGTCTGGTGGAAAGCCAAAGCCTCTCAGCTTTACGGCGGTCTCTTTTAGCAGTGCGAAGCTGGTCCCTAACACTGCTATACCACGGAGAACACTTCTGAATTGCTACTCTGCACTTGGTTGCTGGGGCATGTTTGTCGAGCAATGAACGCAGGCAGTTATCAAGTTGTTCTGCTGTAGTAGGTAAGCTAGTTGTTAGGTTTGCTTGGATGTCATGCATTAGTTTGGTTCTGTTTATCATACGGAGGTTTCTCTTAGTAGCGAATAAAGGTGGAGGGTTAGGGACTGATACGTCAAGATGGCATATAATGCAGAGGTGATCTGATGAAAGTTCGTGGGACACCAGGGAGGACTGAAGAATATTATCATCAGGTCTGTAAAGAATCTAGTCTAATATGTGACCATGTTTATGGGTGGGTTGGCTAACTGACTGTTTGAGGTTGAAAACGTGAATGGAATCTAGGAGTTTCGATGTGCATGGGTTTCCAGGACAGTCAAAGTGAAAGTTAAAATCTCCAAGAATAATCAGGTTGCCACCTATCGAATTTCCATACTCCAGGAGATTCGGAAACTGCTCCAAAAAGAGAGATTCTGTCAGCTTGTTTTTCTACTAGGAGGAGGACGGTAGAGGCAGAAAAATGGACTGACCTTATAAATGATGGTTGGTGTTTATTTCAAAGTGCTCGATATCAACTGGCCAATCAAACTATCGAAGATATTTCAAGTCACTTACAAGTTGCAAGTACAATCTTAAATATTATTTCGTTTTCCGATGATTACTCCAAATCAACTGCAACTAATATGATGTGGTTTAAAGATACTGGAGTTGGAAATTCGGGATCTGTAGAATTTATTCCAAGGACAGTAGTTGTAGCTGGGGCTAATGCTGATGGAAGTGCTGCAAATGTGAGAGATTTTCTTATTGTTTATGCTGGTTCTTGGTATAGCCGCACCAGCTTTAGCAGCTAATGGAACTGCAATGTTAAATTTAGTTAACAATAATATAGTAGGTTTTAAAAGTGCACGTTACAATGAAGCTTATTCTAAAAGACGGAAACTTGCAGCAGAATCATGTCAAATTACAATGATGCTGCAACTAAGTACAATATTTGGCTTTTGCAGGGACTATAATAAAGTATTTCGTGGAGTTAAACATGCTTATTTTAGATCGACCAGAACAAAATGATTGTTCATTTCGACATGGCGGGGCTGATGTACAATTTATCATAAACAAACTTGCGCTGTGGATGCCACGAATAACACCGACAGTTTCAAAATCGCTCGAATTAGATGATATTCTTAAAAACCGCACAAAGAAGATTCATTTTCAGCAACATAAAATATATCAAACAACAGTTCCAAATACCACAGACTACACATGGCGAGTCACAACAACGTCAACTGAACAAAAACCACGGCAAATATTTGTTCTATTTCAACAGCAAGCGCGACGTAATAACCAACAACAAAATAATGCGATATTTGATAATGCTGATGTTAGACGAATATATGCTAGAATAAATTCAAAGCAATATCCAGAGCGAGCGATAGAATGTAATTTTGCAGATGATACTAATAAAAATATTACTCGACCTTACATGTACCTGCTCGACGCATTGCAAAAATATCAAGATGTTGGAGACGGATCTCAGATATCAATAGAGGAATTTCGTACTCTTTATCCAATATTTTAGTTTGATGTTAGTAAACAAAATGAAAGAGATGTAATTTCAACTGCTGATATTGAAATTACATGGACGCTCGGAGCAGTTCCAGCAGCGCAGTTATATGTATATGCGTTAGTGATCAGCGACAGAACTATTATGACTGATTTTGTTGGAGGTAAAATGTCAGTACAAGTTTTAATCTGTAACTTTAATATAAGATGACAAAATATATTGTAAAAGAAATATATTTGACAGATGGTCAAGTTAAAAAATTAGCAGCTGCTGTTGCAAAGAAGAGACAAGTATCATTAAAGGTCAACCCTAACGCAGGTGTTTCGGGTATTTTAACAAAATTAATGTTAACCAAAAAACAAGTAAATAAATACGATCGCAAAAAAACCTTTTGTTTTAAATTTAAGTGCTGCACAAATAACTGCGATGGTAAAACAAGCAGCAGCGTCTGGAGCAGTATCTGGCGCAACGACAAAGGCAGCTGAAGGTCATGGAATAAAGAAAATTTTTGTCTAAAGATAAATATAATGCCTCAACGAAAAACGGCAAAAAGAAAGACAACGACGAAAAAAAAAACACGACCGAGGAGAAAAGGTGGATTTATTCCAATAGCCCTGTTACTAGCAGGATTGGCGGGAAGTTTATTGCCAAATCTGTTAGGAGTAGGACGAGGAGTAATGTTGCCAGGAACAAAGAGATGAAGTCGGCCGCGTTAAGTAATTTTCATACACTTGACAAACTAAAAAAAAGTTAAAGGTTCCAGTGGAGTTTATTCTAAAGATGAACTTATGGCAATTCCATCGCTAGCGTCTCCAGGTTCGTGTGTTATAAATATACAAGATTTCAATGACGGATCTGGTACACATTGGGTAGCTGTTTTTGATAACAATTATTTTGACTCGTTCGGAATTCCACCAAGTGACGCAATAAAAAAATATATGAGTAAAAAAAATAATAAATTATTCGTATAATCAAATTCAACCAGTTGGAACTTCTGCTTGTGGACACTATTGCTTAATGTTCATAAACACATGACTGACAATCCAGATTTTTTAAAGTTTATTTTGCAATTTGACAAATAACATTCTCACGCTAATGATGAGATTGCAATTAATTTTATCTAAACTCACTGATATATAATGTCAACATATTGTCTTAAGTGTAAAACTAAAACAGAAAATAAAGCTGAAAAAAAACAGAAAAAACAAAAAATAATAGAATAATGCTGAAAAGTATTTGTGCAATCTGTGAAAAAAGAAAAAGTATGTTTTTTGCCAGCAACAAAGTTGTCCGGAGCGGGTTATCCAGAAATTATTTTAGTAGATGATTAATAAATAAATGACATGCGAGTACGATTGTGTTGGAGATTTATGCCTCGAGCAAAATAAAATTGTTACATATTGTCAGAAAGGGAACAACAGAGAAATAATTGGAACAGGTATAGATATACATAAATTTATTGGAAAATTGCCGAAACCAAAAGGCGGTTGGACATTGCCAGGCCATTAATATACTGGACCTTATAATCCTCTTGATAAACAACTTGACGAAAACGATAATCCACTGCCAGTACAAGAGCCTTACAATCAAGTTGACGCAATAGCAATGCGCCATGATATCTGCTACAGAGACATTGAGCGTCCAGACAACGAACAAAATAAACACAACTGCGATAAAGTAATGTTAGACGAACTTCGTGATATGAAACCTGTAAATATGCGAGAACGTGTTGACCGAAGCCTGGTCCAGGGTTTTATTGGAGCAAAATATAAACCCGGACTCGGTAAAAAAGAATTATATGATGATCTTGCCTCAGAGACGCTACCGTCTGAGCTACATAAACCTTAAAAAAAAAGTTTCCTCGACGTAAAGTTGTCGCAAATGCTTTTGATGACATCTGGGCGATAGATTTAGTTGATGTCTCAAATCTAGCTCAGTTTCATGTTGGCGCGGATGGCGCTCCAAAGAGATATCATTTTAATTTGTAGATGTTTTTAGTAAATACGCGTTTAGTATACCCGTTTCAGATAAAACAGAGACATCGATAACTGATGCGCTAAAACAAATTATTGTTAACACAGAAAGAAAGCCAAATAGAATCTGGACTGATCATGGAGCAGAGTATTTTAATAAAAACTTTGAACAGTTTTTGGAACAAAATAACATTAAAAAATATGTCACAGGAAATTAGGGAAAAAGCGTCATCGTTGAAAGATGTAATCGCACGCTCAACGAAAAAATCCACAAGTATTTGACAGCTAAAAATACGAGTAAATATATTGACAATTTACAAAAAATTGTTGACTAGTATAATAACACGAAACAGAGATCCATTTCGCTAGGCAAAAGGAAAATGTCGCCAAACGACGCGATTGCAGATCCAATATTAGCAGCCGAAAATATGTACCGCAGACATAAATTTAAAGTTGGTGATAAAATTAGAATTTCTTTGACGACAAAAACATTTGATAAAGGATATACTCATAACTGGAGCGAAGAAGTATTTGTTGTTGATAAAGTACTTTTAACAATACCACTTACATATTCGTTGAAAGATTTATTAGGTGAACCTATAACTGGCAGTTTTTACGAGCAAGAACTTCAGAAAACAGAACAAGATGTATTTGTTATTGGAAAAGTTATTAAAAAGCGCGGCAACAAAAGTTTAGTCAAATGGCGTGGATATGGCGATAAATTTAATAGCTGGGTACCAACTAAGTCGATCGAATAATATTATTATAAATTTCTTCGTATTCTATTAGAACGGATTTACATTTTACTGGTTTACATAAAGAAATTAAATGTAATTTTCTTGCGTCATTAACTGGCATTAAATTAAACATTTTAACAAAAATAAAATCGTATTTTATATTTCTTTGTTGTCCAGTTATTTTTACGTTTAAAAAGGGTTTTATAAGCTGCCAAAATATTTGATGCTCTGTGATAGTAAAATTAAATTTTATTATTTTCTAGCAATATGGTACTTAACATCATATCGCCCAGTTGTTGGTCTGCTTAAATATTTTTTTTGCTAACAACATCATCTTCTTCTTCGTCATAGTCATGTAAAATATCTTTTTCAGTATAACCAGCAAATCTATCATTAGTAATATTTTCTAATGTAAAATTTGAAATTGAAACAAAATCTCCCGAATATAGTTCAGCCAGTCTCTCAATTAAGTTCATTATTATAATATATCTTTTGTCTAATTAATAAATAATAAGATGTTTGGAGAAATAAAATATCATCAAAGAGTTAATATATTAAATCACAAAGAATTATCTGAGGCAATTCGAAATTGTTTGTTAGGACATAGTTTTTATTTTGTTGATGTTATGATAACATTAGGCTAATCTGACAGATTTTTATTAACAGTAGCAGAAAAAATAAAACTTCATACAAATAAAATGATGATATTACGATTTAATCGCGACGATATTATGGAATTTAGTCATAATTGTCTTACTCGAAATGATATAGAAAATATCATTAGTTATCGTATTTAAAATTAAATCTATCAAATGTCAACATTGACGTTGCTGATTTTGTTCCATTATCAGCTACAAATTTTACTACACTTGAATTAATTTTATGATATTTTCCAGCAGCTGTTATTGATTTAAATTTCATTTCTTCTCCAGTTTCAATATTTATTGAAATTATTTGTTTAGCCGGATTATTTAAATTATTACCTCCACCAGTTCCACGTCTTGTGTTTTCTTTTCGCGTAACCAAATCTAAATTTTCCAAACGATTATCTGTTTTAATACCATTTTTAGGATCAACAACTAAACTATTAGGTATTAGTCCGTTAAAAGTTTCAAATACAAAACGATGAGATTGATAATAAACAAAATTAGTTTTTGTTCCACCTACATTAACACCAAGATATCCACTGTTCTGCAAATTTCCAACAACATTTTTTGTTCTTATATGTCTAATAATTCCCTTATCATTAGCTTCATTTAAATCAAATACTGGATGAAGTTGAAATTCATTTTGTAATGATAAATTTTCAATATTATCATCAGCAATTGCGCTATTTACTCGATAAACTCGTTGTCCTTCTGGAATATCGTCGCAAAACAAAGTATAAATAAAATCTTTTCTAAAAATTTTCATTCTTTCTGTATCATCGCCTTTTACTGAAATTAATACACCAGCCGGTGTTGATATGCCAACAGATCGTTTAGATTCTATATTGATAACATAACCTAACATATTTGCTGCATATAAATTGTACTTTGGGTGTACATGATAAAATTCTTGCTCCTCTGCAGTCAATCTCAGATATCTCAAAATTTCTGTCATTATACTATAAGGATTACATATATCTAATTTAACAAAATTCAATTAAATATAAAATATTACTATATATATAATGTTAAAATTGCGAGATATTGCTAAAAGGAACATTATCAAAACAGAAAAAATTGCTTCAGCAGTTTCAGGTAACGATAATAGTTACAAACTTGATGATCAAAATATTTTAGCAAATTTTAATTCCACAAGTTTATTTCATCTTTTGCAACCAGTTATAGCTCAAGAACTTGCGGCTCATAAAAGTATCAAACTTATAGTACAACATCATACGATTTTATCAAAGTTATATGAAGTTGAAGATGTACTTGATATAATTTTTGAAACAAAAAGTTTTGACAGCGAAATTTCGGAACCATATTTAACGGATAAATCGAGAAAAATATTAACTGTAACAAACATTGCCATGGTCGCTGATGAAATACATCAATAAATAAACAAAGAATTAGAAGAATTTACTGCCACATGATCAGGGTGGAAATTTGAAATGATAAAAGAAGTTTTATTTCACACAGCAAAATATCACGTATGTCGCGGTAGTTTGTACGTCGATTTCCCTCAAAAAATTAAAAACAAAAAATGCTGTATAAATGTCAAAAACAATGATGACAAATGTTTTCAATAGTCTATTCTTTCTGCAAAACATCTTCAGTGTGATCACCCCGGCAGAATTGAAAAGTATTTGCCATGCAAAGACGAACTAAATTTTTTAGGAATAACTTTTCCAGTAGCAGAAAATCATATATCAAAGTTTGAAAAACAAAACAGTATCTCAGTAAATGTTTTCGGACTAGATGAGCGAGAAAACGTTTACCCGAGATATATCTCAGAAAATGCTACACAAAATATAATAAATTTATTATTTTATCAGGGACATTATTGTTGGATAAAAAACTTTAACGGCCTAGTTGGCAGACAGTATAGTAAAAATAAAAATAAAAAATATTTCTGTTATAGATGTCTGCATGGTTTTTCTAGCGATGGAATACTGCAGGAGCATCTCAAATACTGTGTCAACGTTCAAAGAATAACTATGCCTGGCGAAAAAGAAAAAATATTAAAATTTAAAAATTATGATCATAAACTAAATATTCCTTTTGTTATTTACGCTGATTTCGAGTGTCTACTCGTTCCTGTGGTTGGAGCAGAAAATAATCCGAATAAATCAAGTACTAGAAAAATACAACAGCATATTCCTTGCGGAGTAGCTTATAAAGTAGTTTGTTGCGCTAACGATAAATTTTCAACTCCGATAAAGTTATATAGAGGTGAAAATCCTGCCGTATGGCTACTAAAAAATATAATAGACGAAGTTAATAAAATTTCTAACAGATTATTTAAAACAGCTCCGATGAAAATAACGTCTAAACAACAACTCGATCTTGATGAGGCAGTTAATTGTCATATTTGTGAAAAGTTACTGGTAGACTCCAACGGAGTCCGTGATAAGGTGCGAGATCATTGTCATTTGACCGGCCAATATCGTGGAGCAGCTCATGACAGCTGTAATTTAAAATTTCATGCTCCAGATTTTATTCCTGTAGTTTTACATAACTTTCGTGGCTATGACAGTCATATTATTGTAGAAGCTTTTGGCGATGAAAATATTAAAGCTAAACTAAAATTAAATAACGTAATAAAATGTATTCCAAATAATTTTGAAAAGTATATGTCGGTGACGCTCGGTAAATTACGTTTTATTGACAGTCTGCAATTTATGGCAGCATCATTAGATGAGCTTGTTAAAGGTTGCAGTAGTTTCGCTAACCTAAAAGGTTGCTTTGGTGAAAACTATATCAATTTGACCAAAAAAAGGTATATTTTCGTACGAGTATCTCGACGATTGGAGCAGATTTGATGAAACTTCTCTTCCTGATAAAGATAAATTTTACTCGCAACTCAAAAATGAAAATATTTCAGATGACGAATACAAATATGCACAAGATATTTGGAATAAATTTAGTTGTAAAACATTTGGTGATTATCACGATTTATATTTGAAAACAGATGTATTATTACTAGCAGATGCTTTTGAGAGTTTTCGTCAAGTAAGCTACAGCAATTATGGACTAGACCACTGTTGGTATTATTCTGCTCCAGGATTGTCTTGGGACGCTCTCCTAAAAACAAGTAAGATAGAACTGGATCTCTTAACAGATGTCGATATGTTTAACTATATTGAAAAAGGTATCAGAGGCGGAATTAGCGTTATAACAAAAAACTATGCAGCTGCTAATAACAAATGTCTGAAAAATTATGATAAAAATCCCCCATCTAATCATATTATTTATCTAGATTGTGTGAATTTTATGGATATGCGATGTCAGAGCCAATGCCTTGTGGTGGATTTCATTGGATAACTCCAGATCAATTTCTTAGAGAAACTGAAAAAGATATACCTAGAAAAATTGATAATGATTTTTCCGATATTTCATACTTTGTTGAAGTTGATCTAGATTATCCTACTTCGTTACATGATCTACGTAACGATTATCCGTTTTGTGCAGAGTCAATGATGATTGATTATAGCTTATTATCGCCTGAACAACCAGGAACGACAACAGCAACAAATTCGATTGTTAATAAGTTAGTTCCAAATTTGTTAAATAAAAGAAATTACGTTATGCATTACAAAAATTTAAAACAAGCAGTAGATGCTGGACTAATTCTGAGAAAAGTCCATCGCGTGCTAAAGTTTAATCAGTCGAGGTGGATGGCAAACTATATTGATTTAAATACGAAACGTCGTGCTGTGGCTAAAATCGAATTTGGGAAAACCTTTTTTCAAGTTAATGAACAACTCGGTGTTTGGTAAGACGATGGAAAATATTCGAAAAAGAGTTTCTATCGAAAGTGTAAATGACATAAGTCGCAGAAATAAATTAGTTAACTATGATGGTTTTGTTGGTATGAAAATATTTAATGAAAATCTTGTTGCAATACAACGACGAAAGACAAATTTAAAGTTAAATAAACCGATTTATGTTGGTGCAGCTGTACCTGATATATCAAAGTGGCTGATGTACGATTTTCACTATAATTTTACCAAAAAGCAGTGGCTAGATTCGAAGTTGCTATTTACTGATACAGATTAGCTAGTTTATAATATAAAATGTGAAAATGTCTATCAGGACATTTACAATAATAAAAATCTATTTGATTTATCCGATTATCCAGTATGTAGTGGAGTTCAAGATAATTCGAATAAGAACGTTATTGGAAAAATGAAAGATGAATTTATGTTTATGCCAGTTAGGGAATTTGTTGGACTAAAGAGTAAAATGTATGCTGTCATATTAGATGACAATAAACGTACAAAAAAAGCAAAATGTATTCCTCGAGGATGTGTTGAAAAGATGATGAATTTTGACGATTTTAAAACAGCGCTAAACAATAATGTCAGTTTTATCAAAACAAATATTATCAGAACAAATCATCATAAACTTGAAACGAATACAATTATAAAACGGGGACTGAATAATTTTGATGATAAAAGGGATTGCAGAGACGGAATTAATACACTAGCGCTTGGACATTATGCAAGTAATTTTGTCTAAACATCAGAAATAATTTTCGAAAATTTAACATTAGTCGATGGAGTTAATAGCAAAATAAAAAAAAATAATGGTCAATAGCCAGCAATTATCATTTGAATTTAACGATGAAATTTCAGGTATTTGTTTTAGTAAATTTGACAGAATCAAACTCTCCCTTATCAGTTCAGACGATAGCAAATATTTTAATTATCTCGAAAGTTTGCGAGACGAGCTTGCACTAAAATATGACAATTTTCATGATCCGATCAGCCAACAGCAGTATACAAAAATTAACATAGACTTAGACCGGTCGAAGGTTTTTGTAAAAGGTAGTAAGTATCTTCTCAGTAAGATAGCAATGAAAGAACTATTTGAATGTCGTCGCAAAGTAACCGGTAGAATTAAATTTTATTTGTATAATCATGACAGTACATTGTACTTAATTTCGACTGTTGAAACGTTGTTCATTGGTCAAGAAATATAACTCTGTATACCATATCTGTTTTTAAAAGGGAGATAATACTGTTCCAGCTAAGTTTAAAATCTTTTGTAGTTATCGAACATAGCATATTCTGTTTCGTATTTTTTTTGGGGGGGGGTTAATGAAATGTATAGAGTTGTATCTAAAATCTGATAGTAATTTTAAGACCTAAATCCTTGGTGGCAGTTCTGTATTTACCGAAATGACTAGCAATTCCTCTTGGATAAATATTAGTAGATAGCTTATATAAACATAGTTACTGTAGATTCTCGCTTATAAGTTGAGTCCAACTGCAAACTGCACAGACCCAAATATGCTATCGTATAATGCACCAGCAGATCTTGGTCTGCACAGTTTTGCTAGAAGTAATCAGTAAAACAAACAAGATAAACTCTGATCTGCAGGCGCATAATGCTATGGCAGATCTTTATCTTTTTATCTGCAGTTTAGCCTCGACTTGTAAGCGAGTATATATGCTATGTCATTTAAGTAAAAACCCATTCATACAAAATATTGATTATTTCTCGCAGAGTCTGTTTATAATGTGTGTGTGTGTGTGTGTGTGTATATATATATATATATATATATATATATATATATATATATATATATATACAGCGTCTGTGTAGTCATTCAGCCAACTCATTGACATTACTGATTAGTATCCTTGGCAACGGTTGATCTTAGCCTCTGTATTCAGCCAACATTAGGATTTCGTTCTTCTGTACAAACTTATTTATATAGAATCAAAAATCATGTATTTCTCGATTTATTTATAATAACGTTTTCAAAATCAGAAAATGTAATGCTGTTTGGTAACTATATAATAATTTTTTTAACATATATATATATATATATATATATATATATATATATATATATATATATATATAATGAAGTCCTGTGGCCGATTGCTAACGCGTTGGATTTTCATACTCAAGGCCCGTGGTTCGATTCTCGCTACCGGCACATTGCCGGCGAGGGCGAATTTAATGCCAAAATTCTTCTATTTAGTGGTGCGGCGCCAGCCCTTCTACGTTTCAATAGAAAATTTGTACACTCTCCCATCATGTCAACACGTGGTGGGTGTATTTTTACACTCCCCGGGTTGATTATGTGGGAGAGTGTGCAAATTTCTGTTGAACGTAGAGAAGGCCCGTTGTAATGTCCGTCCTTAAGATAAGTTAGTTAAGTCTACATGTACTGTCTTTAATGTTGTGTTTGTATGTGCTGTCCCTGTAAATACGTTACTGTAAATATATGTAAATATATGTAAATACGTTACTGTAAATATGCTTGCTGTAAATACGCTACTGTAATTATATGTAACTGTGCTGTCCGTAAGATAAGTTTGTATATAACCTCTGATCCTGCTAGGATTTTCTTTGACAACCTAGGGGGTCACATGGGGTTGTATAAAACTGTGCTGTCCTAGGATAAGTTAGTTAAGTTCTTAGAATTAAGTTTATATATAACTTCTGAGCCTGCTAGTATGTCCTTTGGCAACCTAGGGGTTCACATGGGGTTGTATAAAACTGTGCTGTACATATAATTGCTGTAAATATGCTTGCTGTAAATACGCTACTGTAATTAAGATTATGTGTTTTGTGCTGTCCTTAATTAAGATATAATCATATGTATATGATCATAATCATATGTATATAATCATAATCATATGTATATAATCATCTTCAAACAGTCCTCTCTGGGGACTATTATTTTTATTTTAAACAAATATTTATAGCTTTAGAAATATCATTCATCAACCATATTGTCAATAAATGTCATTGGGTCATCTGACCAACCTCATCTCAAAATTTAGAGGGTGAGGGATATTATTATAATATATTTATTTTTGAGGGGTATGGGTTTTCTGGCCTTAAACCCTCTTTGGAATCGAAACCTCAACTTACTACTACTACTGTTATTCTTCACAAAGAATACAGTTTATGTCATTCTAAATAAGCTTACTATTTATACCATTCTTCACAAACCTTACAGTTTATACCATTCTTCAATAAGCTTATGTCATTCTTCACAAAGCTTACAGTTGATGTAATTTTTTTACATAACTTGCAGTTTATGCCTTTCTACACAAAACTTATATTTTATGCCATTCTACACACACTGGTTTTGTTTTATAACTTACGCACACTAGGTTTGGCAGAGATTTTTGTTTTGCCTTTGTAATCATCTATCGATCATTATGCAAGAGAATTCAGTCATATTTGTCTGGAACAAGATTATCGGGCGGTAGAAGATATTACTTATTATGATCAGGGACATGTAATGGAATCTCCAAATCTACTTTGCCCATCTTAAGTCATTTACCAGCATGTATTAGCTCATGGCTCGCTCATAAAGATTTGCGGCACCTAGATAAATGATATATAACTTGGTCTTGTCTCATCAGACTTAGTCAAAAGTTATCTTGCCTTCTTAGTGTACGTCCAATTCGTGGTTGTCGTTAGAATGTCTATGGTGTGATACTAATTCCCCAGAAATTCCACGTGTTATCTTTAAAATTCATTGTTGGAGTTCGGAGACGTCTTCGGTATCATACTAATTATCTATCGAACTTATAGTTTGGGGTCTATCTACGTAATAACTATGTAATAACTTTTACACAAACTCTTCTTCATAACAGTAATAGCTTTTTTTATTTGTGTGATGATGCAAACTCTTGTTCTTAAATCCTTCAGGCAAACCTATGCATGAGTTTCCTATGAGTGGCTGGTATCTATCTATCTGCAGTGTCATATATTCAATCATGTCAAACATCTTGCATCTTTGTGTGACCATTTGTTACCCAAAGTTTCAAATAAACGTTCAATGCCACCATCCATTTCATCTTTCTTCTCTGTGTCAATGAGTTTATTCTAGGGTATAGGGTACGTCCTTATTTCTTTATATTACTAGAGTGTGATTTTCACAAACTCACACTTAAATCTAACTTTACGTTCACAGTTCCATTTTTCCGAATATTTGTAGTGATGATTATCTGCAAATACGATACAATGTCTTTAAATAATTAAGACATCTTGATTGCTACCGCCGTAAAAAAAAAAAAAAAAAACCATTAATTTTTTTTTTTTTAAATTATTTATATTTCTCTTATATTTGTCTTACAACGAATCTATTCGAACTTTACTGCTAATTCATTTTAAACTATGTGCATTCAGCTTTCGCAATTCTTCTCTAGTTGATATGTATATTAAAGAGGTTATATAGTTTTGTTCTAACTTAGTACGATTATAAACGAATTAACAATTAACAAATAACTAGCAATAGTTCATTAAACTGCTAAATATGTAAAACATGAACATATTTAACTTTTTCAAAATTGTTTTGCAAGGCACTCTGCTCTTTCTGGTCAGTCAATTCCTGAGAGCAGACATCTCTAACGTTTGGGTGGACCAAACAACCCCAGATTCGGGATTAGTCATTGTTTTTCTTATGGTGAATTGAATGGGTTGTCGCCTTGGATTTTTAAGTCAAATGGGCCGGAATGAAATAAGATTACTGATTAATGATTAATGATGAAACCTCCCAGTGATTTTTAATGCGCAATACAGTTTTCACATACTTGGTAATTTTAAGCAATATCCACTCAAACGTTTAGCACCGATTTGATTTCATAACTCCACGATTTGGACCAAGTAACCCAATCAAACTGTCATAACTGAACGAATCAATCGACTGAATACTGCACGTGTTCTCAGTGATATATTTTAAAACCAAATTCTCAGAGAGCAGGTTTATTCCTTTGAACTACAAAGGTTGTACCGTCTACGCTATCGAACTTGTAATATGTGCATATATTGACAAACGTACGAACAGACAATGTGTTTTTTGTAGAGCCTGTGTCATTTGTCAAGGTAACACCTTTTTTGTCTTTATTTTGTAGTATATCCGCCTTGTCACGAAATTAACGTATTGTAAGTATATGTCAGTACAAGGATTGTCAGGGTTTTAATACAGCAATGGAGTCCTAGGACTCGATTGTATTATTGTTTGATAAAAATATGAATAGTCGTGTAAAATGCCAGTATAAAAGTCGTGTAAAATGCCAGTGTAAACAGTCGTGTAAAATGCCAGTATAAACAGTCGTGTAAAATGGCACTATAAACAGTCGTGTAAATTGCCAGTATAAACAGTCGTACAAAATACCAGTATGAACAGTCGTGTAAAATGCCAGTATAAACAGTCGTAAGCTGGTGTCTTGATATTATCAGCCAAGAAACCACTTGTCATTATAGCATCACAAACTCACCTTATTCATCGTAATGTTTTACATTTTATGATTGTCTTATATAAGTCATGTAATACTTTTGGCAATTGTAATTAATATTGAATAAACAGTTCATTTACATCTCATATCTAAAAGTTTGCTTTATCATTTTTGAAAAAAAATATATTTCACAGTATTGTCCTCGGAATCAAACTTAAACGAGAAGACTGAAATTTGTATACTTCCCTTCTGATGGAGCAACTCTACCACCACCAAAAGCAATGGTTACACCACTTGCAAACATGTTGGCTAAATGAAAAAGGAACTGTTGATCTGGTAGTATCTGTCGCTGTAGCTATCGAAATAATTGTGACACAAATGTCTTTAAGCAGCAGCTCTAGCCTTTCTCGGAGACGAAGTCAATATTCATCACCTCTAAGATCTCTTTCACGTAGAAATTGTAAATATTTTCAAATTTGCGATATTTCAAAATAAACACAATCCGATAATCTCAAGATTTTGTCAAATTAATTTAGTAATGTATTTTATTAACAAGTATTTGTATCTTTTTTAATTTATCTTTAAAGTATTGTACATGTTGATCATCATGCTCAAGTTCTAGTCAGAGATATCTGATGCAGATGTTTTAACAGCATTTCTAAATTCATTTCATTTGCTAACTTTCTTAGATCATTTCTATGTGGCGGATTTGCAAGTGCATAATCTTCATTACCGTTTGCTCCGGAACTTTCATTTTCATTTGTTTCCTTTAGCACCAATTTGATTTCATAATTCCACGATTAGGACCAAGTGACCCAATCAAACTGTCATAACTGAACGAATCAATCAACTAAATACTGCACATGTTCTCAGTGATATATTTTAAAAACAAATTCTCAGAGAGCAGGTTTATTCCTTTGAACTACAAAGGTTGTACCGTCTACGCTATCGAACTTGTAATATGTGCATATTGAGAAACGTACGAACAGACAATATGTGTTTTTTGTACAGCCTGTGTCGTTTGTCGAGGTAACAACTTGTCTGTCTTTGTTTTTTAGTATTTCGGCCTTTTAACAAAATCCACGTATTGTTACTATATGTCAGTACAAGGATTGTAAGGATTGTAATACAGCAATGGAGTCCAGGGACTCTATTGTATTATTGTTTGATAAAAATATGAATAGTTCTGCAATCTTTTCCTGTCCATATATGAAACTACACTACTCGAAATACGATTGGTCTAATTATGTTTGGAGTAGTATATAAACAGACAGTCATGGAGCTAGAATTGTCGATGTATCCAGTGATCAAATCAACAAAAGGAAAACAAAAGCACAAATAGAAGGATTTTACAATTTAAGATTAAAGTGGTCTAGGACTCTTTGTTTCTATAATACATTTTATGTCATCAAACCTCGAACTTTCTATCTAATAAAGAATGACAGTAACAGTTGAAATGACTGTCAATTGAAAGGGTCATGAAACGGAACTATTACAGGATTACAACTGAACGAACTAAAACAGTTTTGAATTGATCCCTCACAAAACATCAAACATTTTGCAATAAACATTAAAACGAGCAAATATGAGTATATCTTGAAATCCTTCAGTCGTTGAGTCAAAATCTTATAAAGTTAGTTTATACACTTTGGAAAGCATGTGACACTTTGCAAAACAAGGAGAGGGCAAATTACAGTGAAAAACAAATACGTGTGCCAATCTGAAGGAGTCAGTATGTCTACTGCAAAAGAAATGGCAAACTTCAATGAAGCGACCTTGAGACAAAAGATGTTGACCATGAGTACAAAGTAATTGAGAACAACATGTTTACTCACACTGCACATCCAATTTCATCCTTTGAGAGTCTCCAGTACCATTCACATTACTTGCTCTACACCAGTACAGTCCGCCATTAGAACGCTGTATCTTCAGAATTATATAGGATGACGAAGTTTGTCCTGGTATAACAAACCCTTGGAAAAACCAGTAAAAGCTATTCTGTGTAGTCAAAGGGCTGGCATTGGTCACAACACACGTCAAACGTAAATTCTCGGTCCCCTCAATCACTTGATATACAGTATCATTTGGAACAAGCTGGACAAGTGGAAGATCTGAAAAGCAAACCAAATGATGACATTTAAAGCATCAATGAGAATTTGAAAGATATTAATTATAGTATGACTTGGATGCAAAGTTTGATTCGTCATGTGATTTAACCTTATGGTCTACAACTTTAAACATACGCCTCTGAAGTACTTGTCTTACAATTACTTTTTCCAGAAACGAATAATTTGATTACAGGGTTTTAGGCCCAATTTGTGATTATTTACTTTCTAAAATATCAAAAACTATTTTGGAATTTCGATGCGGTTTAATTTACCGTGTTGCAAATCAGTCGTAAATTATGCTAGAAATGCGTTAAAAAAATTTCCTTTGTCAGAGTAAGTTATTGTTATTGTTGCAATCTGGGAATATGGAGCAAACAAATTACCAGCCTAGCTGAACCTTTCAGTCTAGTGGAATGTGCGCCTCACTTTGAGACAGACGAACCAAGTTCTATTCCCGACCGAGATAGTCAGAATTTATCTCCCCTCTTCTTACATTTTTATCTCTTTTTTCAGCTGCATTGTGTTTTCTTCAATGTTAAAATCTACAGGGTTGTATATGCACAGTCACAGCTATGACATATTTGTTTGAGGGAAAAAAGTATTTAACAAATCGACTAATCCTAGTCAAGTGGACCCTTATTATATATTTGCAATGTTTAGCAGTGAAAAACTATTCTATATTTGCAATAGTTTTGTGTATTTCTATATTGGTTCATTTATTGTACTTCAAAATAATACAAGTAGGCACTTGGAGTACCTGTCAAAACAAAGCCGTCCAGGAATGATCCAATAGCAAGAATCGAATCTTTTCACGAACCACATAGCCACAGTATCTTCTGCCTCCATTATTATAGGACACACGGTGCTAATTGTATGGAAAAATGGGAAATAGCCTGGGAATGGGTGAAAGTAAAATAGAGTATATATGAGTTTGTGTGACCAGGATTGGTTGATAATGAAAGTTATTTTGTAGGAAAAAGAAAACAAAATAGAGACATTGTTTTCTTGATGGAATTTCAGTCCTTTAACAGTCTTGAGTTTGAGAACACTCATTACTGAAATTAGCACTGGTCTCTTCGGTGCGGAATTGAATGCACATGTTTCAAACACACGTAGGTCCAGAAAATGCTGCGGTTCATATCCTTTTCTCTAAACAGAAGCTGTCATCCAGGTTTCATATATACTGATAAATATAGATTTGATCATGAGCACTCAGAAGTTTAAAGTTATTGAATTTTAATATCATGGTGTTTGCATAGGTTTACTGTGGGAACTGAATGAGTACCGTGAGTTTAGTTGCTTTTTTACAACATGAACGATGGTGCAAGGGGGAATACTCATATCACCGCAAAGACTATCGCAGTTTGTGCAGTTCAAATATTATCCTCATTGCACTTATTTTCCTATGAACTTTAGATAATGAACATTTTCTTCAGTAATTACAGGATAATCTTCACTTTGACATCACAATTCTTCGCCACCTTTATATTATTTGCATTTTAATCATTCTAAAAGATGCAAAGCATATTTTGTTTTCAAAACTTACCAAAACATATCAGAAATCCAAAGAAAAACCATACATTATGAACGAAGCATAGGTCAATCAATAAATCTTACAATGTTGTCAAATTACAAGTGTCAATAAAGTATAAATTACATAATTATATTATGTTCTCAGGCTGCGATACGATATAAAAATTATCTTATGGAAATGGTTTCCATTCCCAATACGTGTCGCTATAATTTTTCTTACCTAGCATGTGTTTGGGATACCAACCATCGGGTGATACATGTAAACAATGTATCTATTAATGCAGTAGGTGCGTTGAAAAAAGCCATAATATATATGGCCTAGGCGTCCCTGTGCAGAAGATTTGCATTATTGACGTCTAAATCTATTCTCCAAATAGACTGCAAAATATCTACTTAAAAAAAACTATAACGTACATCCTATACATTGATTTCGTCGACGAATTTTTTATTGTATTTGACTTTCATCATGTACCACAGTATGTGATCGGAGAAAATACTTCAGGATCGTACAAACATCTGACCGATCAAAATTATGCAATTTAAATACTGTATCTCCAACTGGGATTATTTACGGAGACTGCCAATCATTATTCCGTAGTGCATCATTACCCTAACTCGAGATGCAAATTTGGCGGGAACTACAAGAGTGTGTAAACAAGTTCCATTTGATCCACTGGTCGTTTAGATCTAACAGCTTCATGTTGTGTGTTGATCACCACAGTTCACTTTTTGTCTCACCACCGTGAATATCATTGGTAATTACAAGTCACAATGAATGTGTCAGTGACGACAGAATTACACATATGTGATATCGTAAGATTATATATCCATGTGTCATGAAAAGAAGATACGCCTGTTCAATTTGACACGTCAGTAAGAATTTTCCGCCGTAAATGGCATAGGATACTGACGAAAGGGTCACTGCAGGAAAGGAACTTTGTAGGAACTGAAAATAAAATAACCTTTAAGATTCAATGTTTAATGTAGGAGTGGAACCTAGGCGAACAGGCAATGTTAATGTTTATTGTTAGAGCGGAAACTATGTTAAAATTTAAAACTGAGTACATATAAGTGGATCCTACTCCAAAATTTAAGACAAAGTGGTTACTGTAGGACCAGAACATAGGCCAAACGATCAGATTAAGTGGTCACTGTAGGAATTGAAATTAGGCCAACATTTTAGATTAAATGTCCACTGTTTGAATGAAATCTGGACCAAAATGCAATATTAAATGTTCACTGTAGGAATGAAATCTAGGTCAAAATGCTGTATTAAATGTTCACTGTAGGAATGAAATCTAGGCCAAAATGCAATATTAAATGTTCACTGTAGTCAGTACGGATTACCAATTAAGTACACTTTTCACGTGCTTAGGGCACCAGCCAGACACGGCACCAGAAAATATTCAAATTAATTGTTGATGATAAAACTGAATGACTTATATATGACCATTTCGATCTGTATGTACTAGTATTTTGATTTGGAATGATGGCAACACTGGTATTTTCCCACCTTTTAAGCTTTTAATATCGTTTTAGATCACTCAAATAGTAATTAGAGTGTGAAACTGGTAATAGCTATTCTGACATACAAAATATTAGGTACCCCGTACCAGACACGAAGCTGTACAAAATATAATAGCAGATACCGTTCCAGACATAGAACTGTAATAGTAGGAGCAGTACAAGACATAGTGCTCTACCAAAAAATATAATAGTAGGGGAAGTACCAGATTTGGTGATGTACAAAAATAAAACAGTTGGGGCAGTACAAGATATGGTGGTGTACAAAAACAATAATAGGGGTAGTACAAGATTTGATGATGTACAAAAATATAACTGGGGCAATACAGGATATGGTGATGTACAAAAATATAATAGTAGGGGCAGTACAAGATATGGTGGTGTACAAAAATATAATTGGAGCAGTACAAGATATGGTGATGTACAAAAATATAATAGTAGGGGCAGCACAAGGTATGAATATATACAAAAATACAATACAATAAAAAAAAATACAATATAATAGTTGGGTCAGTACAAGATATAGAGCTGTACAAAATATACTAGTAGAGGCAGTACAATACACAGTGATGTACAAAATATGAACGCCGAGGCAATACAAGATATGGTATTGTACAAAGAAGTGGTAGTATAAGACCTAGATCTGTACAAAATATAATAGTACGGGCAGTGCAAGGCATAGATCTGTACAAAATATAATAGTAGGGGCAGTACAAGACATAGATATGTACAAAATATAAGAGTAGGGGCAGTACAAGATATAGAGATTACAAATTATAATATTAGGGGCAGAGTAAGCCTTAGAGATGTACAAAATATAACAGTAGGCGAGTGTAAGACATAGTGAAGTACAGAATATAAAAGTAGGAACAGGTCAAGACAATGAGCTGTACAAAATATAATAGTAGGGATAATGTAAGACATAGAGATGTACAAATATAATAGTAGGAGCAGTACGAGACAAAGAGATGTACAAAATATAATAGTAGGGGCAGTGTAAGACATAGATAAGTACAGAATATAAAAGTAAGGGCAGTACAAGCCAAAGAGCTGTACAAAATATAACAGCGGGGCAGTACAATTCATAGCCCTTTACAGAATATAGAAGTAGGGGCAAGTACAAGGCATAGAGCTTTACAGAATATAATAGTAGGGGCAGTACAAGACATAGATCTGTACAAAATATAATAATAGAGGCGGTACAAGACATAGTGATGTACAAAATATAATGGTAGGGCCGTAGAAGACATAGTGATGTACAAAATATAATAGTAGGGGCGGTGTAAGACAGAGATTTACAAAATATAATAGTAGGGTCAGTGTAAGACATAGAAATGTACTAAATATAATACTAGGGGCAGCACAAGACATAGCGATGTACAAAATATAATACTATCACCAGTGTAAGACATAGCGATGTACAAAATATAATACTATCGCCAATGTAAGACGTAGAGATGTACAAAATGTAATAGTAGGGGCAGTACGAGACAAAGAGATGTACAAAATATAATAGTAGGGACAGTGAAAGACATAGAAAAGTACAGAATATAAAAGTAGGGGCAGTACAAGACAAGAGCTGTATAAAATATAATACTAGGGGTAGTACAAGACATAGCTGTACAGAATAATAATAATAATAGAGATAGTACAAGACATAGTGTTGTACAAAAAAATAGTAGGGCAGTACAAGACATAGCGAAGTACAAAATAATAGTATGAGCAGTACAAGACAGAGATGTACAAAATATAATATTACAGGCAATATAAGACAAAGAGATGTACAAAATATAATAATAGAGGCAGTACAAGACATAGTGATGTATAAAATAATAGTAGGGATTGTACAAGACAGAGCTGTACAAAAGGTTAAAGGTTTCCGTGAAACACCTGGCCTCGCGGGCAAACCGCGATATTCTTTAATTGGCATGTACAGGACAATTTAAACTAGAGCACAAAATTGTATCAAAGATGCTCGCGATACCTGGACAGCAATGCCTACTAGCATACGCTAGACATTAAGATATTGAGCACTAGTAGTTTCCAGGGAAAATAAATTACTAATTCCAAAAAATAAAAAATTCAACTGAAACTGGTCACAACAAAACACCTTTGAGCTTCAAAGGTTTAAAGCACAACTGAACTGATTCTTGTGATAACATGAGTTAAAAGCCCAACTAAAACGCAAAACAGATTCCCGGACGGGGGTCAAAATTTCATCCCACTGGGAAACCCAAAAGTTTGTAACAAAAATGAATGTTATTTGTCACGTGCTCCAGGTATGGCCTTGATTTTACTAAATCAATCTTACTCTTAGAATGAATTAAAAAAAAAAATTAAAAAGGTGTTTACTATAAACCTGACGCTGGTTCTGAATCAAGGTCAGAAATTAGATACAGTGTTTCAAACTACTGGCTGTTTATCAGGTCAAACAGATCTGAATTGAATTTCTAAAAGAAAATCAAATCCAGCAGACAAAATTATCATTACAATAACATGTAATGGAATAAAATAAAAATAAAATAAATTTAAAACTAACAAACAAACAATTTAATTACATATACACAACACATTTTTATAAGCCTTTGGTATGATTCGGCAGGGTTCGAACCAGCGACCTCCCGCATCCGAGGCGGGCTCTAACCACTAGGCCACCGGAGCGGTATAAGTAGATTAAATAGGTTGATTAAATAGGCGGCCAGTTAACTAAGCAACAGACATACGGAATTAGAGACCGATATATTTGTTCATACAAAAATCTAGGCCAACATACAACAGCATGACAGTTACAACGAATGCAACTATTGTTACAACAGCTATTATTACTAATGGTGATCATGAGAAAGAAATTATTGCCATGTCACAACATAAAACACTTTTTTAATTTCATTTTTAATGTGAATACAATCTGTAGGTAACTCTTAAGTTTATTATGTTGAAAAATATTATCACATTAATGATTTTTGACAGTGTTTACATACCTGATAAACTGTCTCACAGGAATGTTTTGTTGACATTGTTTACATACCTGATAAACTGTCTCACAGGAATGTTTTGTTTACAGTGCTTACATACCTGATAAACCAGTCTGCAAGAGAATAAGAAAAATGCAGAAAGTTAGCACCATTTTGAATCCCCAATTGCATTTGAAATGTTCCGTTTAAGCGAGAAGGAAGTTCTGTTGAGGGTACCGAATCTGTAATGGATAAAGTACTTCCCTGCATAATGCGGAGTCATTAATGTACACGGTAATATGATTCATTTCGTTTATTATTAGCTTGTCATTAGTAAGGTAAGGCGTTCTGCCAAAAGATTTTTTTTTTCTTTCTCTTTTTTATACCTGTCTGAGGAGGTGGGTGGGCAACTCGGAGCGCGTCAGCACAATATTGTCAGATCTTATACAGATCTAAAGTTACGTTCTAAACAGTTCCAGAAGCAAACACTGCAGAAAAGAAAAATTAGGAAGCCTTAGGTTTTGCAGATTGATCGTACAAGGAAGGGACAAATTTTCTTATAGGGTATAGGCAGAGAAATTTTCGTACGGTCTGAAAACTTCCAGACAGTATCCGAATCTCTTCAAGTCACTGTGAATTAGCATAAGACAGTATCCGAGCCTATTCAAGTAACCGTGAATTTGCATAAGACAGTATCCAAATCTATTCTAGTAACTGTGAATTAGCATAATACAGTATCCAAATCTATTCTAGTAACTGTGAATTAGCATATGACAGTATCCGAGACTATTCAAGTAACTATGAATTAGCATAAGACAGTATCCGATTCAATTCAAGTAACTATGAATTAGCATAAGACAGTATCCAATCTATTCAAGTAACGGTGAACTAGCATAATACAGTATCCGAGTCTATTCAAGTAACTGTGAATTAGCACAAGACAGTATCCAAATCTATTCTAGTAACTGTGAATTAACATCAGACGGTATCCTAGTCTATTCTAGTAACTGTGAAATAGCATTAGATAGTGTACAAGTCTATCCAAGTAACTGTGAATTAGCATAAGACAGTATCCAAATCTATTCTAGTAACTGTGGGTTAGCAAAAGACAGTATCCATATCTATTCAAGTAACTATGAGGTAACACAAGTCAGTATCCAAGTCAGTTGATGACATAAGCAGTTTCCAACTCCATTCAAGTGACCAGGCATTGCATAAGACATTACAAGTGACTATGAATTAGCACAATAGAATATCCAAGTTTTATCTAGTAATTGTGAAATAGGATGAGACATTACAGTATATTCAACTGATTAGGAATTACACAACAGAATATCCAAGTCTTATCAAGTAATTGTGAAATAGCTTACGAAATTATCCAAGTCTAATAAAGTAATTGCTAATTAGCACATGACAGTATCAAAGTCTATTCAAGTAATTGCTAATTAGCACTTGACAGTAGCAGATTCTATTCAAGTAACTACCTTATGAATATTATAAGACTGTCACAGAATAAGGCGAGAAATAACTTGGTCTTGCCTAAACGATCATGTCCGTCGTACATGCGTACAACGTTACTTAGGGTGGATAATTATTTTCTAGTTAAGCGACTGAACTAGCATGTACCTCGTCGTAGATCGCTTTCGGCGAGAGACACCAGAAGCACGGTACGCTAGGGTATTTTACCCTTACTAATACTCATTCTCCTGTAGATTTAAGGCAAATTTCTTTTCTAATTGACACATTGGTTTTTTTGGGATCTTGTCAAGGAGTGTTCGTTTTCCATTTTGTTCTACAGCTATAGAGGTAAGTGCTACATTTTTATTTTATTTGATATGTGAAGCATATTTAGTTTTAATGTTGTAGCGTGAAATGTTGCCTTTACCACTACGCGGATGTGAAACGTTGTGAACTTTTGAACCGTTACAGATCGCTATTAAGAGTTAAATTTAGTGGCAAGTGTCCACAGATTTTAATTCCTTACCTGTTATTATGACCAGCTTGGTTTTATTTTAGCTGTGTGTGTGCGGATGTAGGACGGAAGCGCTGATTTGCAAACTTGTGCGCATGGTGGATCCATGAAGGGGGGTGGTGGCCAATACAAGTGTGGGCCAGCCCAAGAATTCGGGAGAACTGTGTGGTTTGACAATGGACACGTGAACCAGGTCAAAACGTTTAGTTTGCAAGTTTTTGCAAGTATTTATATGACTCAGACATGGTTATGAATCGTACGGGCTGTACAAATGACTGAGTCACGAGTCATGTTTGGTACAACTGTTATGTTGATTACAATTGATCATGTTTGTTTCAGTTGATTATGTTGTTTCAATTGAGTACATGGAACATATGGTATGTTTCAGCTGAGTACAACTGAGTTACCGTCATTACATGTGATTATATGAATCTTACTTTCATTGCATGAGATTATATGAATCTTACCATTTTTGAATATATGAATCACATTTTTGTTTTCCCATTTGTGAATGTTTGTGTTAAGTAATCGAATGAGTCGTATGTTTAGAGCGTGAAAGAATCACACTGTATATGTGGTAGAGGATATACATATTTTTATTAATTCATTTTATAAACTTCCATCTTTCATCACATTGTGTTGTGTTGCCATTTAATCCAAGCATCCATTCAGGTCAAATCCTGTTACAAAGACAGTGTCCTAGCATAAGACAGTATAACAGTCTGGAACTCAAACTATTTTTTCCTGCATAGTCTATTGAAGGAAAAAGGACCTAAGTGAATCAAGAAAAAAACACTCTCACTAAGAAAAACTGGCCTTCGCATATATGCCAATAAATGGTCCAGATATTTTGGTAACTCTGGTAATATCAGTCTACAAAATAGCAATCACTCGAGTCCATCAATAAAAAATAACCCAAAACACCTGCAGACTGGCCTTTGTGTCTTACTGTAAACTGTTTAGGTATTATTTAATGTTGTAATAATCAGTATTCCCAAGGGAAATAACACTTCTGTTTTCAGTTTGGTTGACTGATACGTAGGCAAACATTCATAATTCAGCAAACGAAAATCATTCAAGACACAAAACAGATATACCAGAGGTCGGGAACCTACGGCAAGCGTGCCACAAGATGGTACGTCAGGAGGTTTTGTGTGGCACGCGAATGTCAGCCAAAAAATCTCGATTTTAAGTGTTACTCTCTTACTAGTGGCACGCGCTCGTTCATTTTGTCAAATAGGTTGCCGACCTCTGAGACATACCATCTCAAATAAGTAACTTATCTTGAAACATTATTACTATAAATAACACAGTTCTAATAACTACCTACCTTTTGATTTCTTTAAACTCTGTGTTAAATATATTATGTTGTGAACAGATTTCGGAACGGAAATCTTAACTTTGTATTCAGTGGCGTACTAAGGGAAGGTGTGAAGGAGGAGGTCCGCCTCGGGTGATAGCCAGGAGGGGGTGCCAGTGGATGAGTTGAAATACCAATACGTTGCCATCTGGTAGGGTTTCGGTTTCCCAGATTCGGATATATCCGAATAGTCAAACCGCGGTTTTCGGTTTTCGTAACGAAATCTATTTTATTTCCTGTTTAATACTTCAATTTTCAAATCGTCGCACTCCACGTCCTACCCGTAGCGCGCTCGTTAACTGTGCATGCGAAAGAAGAAAATTGTGTTTGTCAAATGAGTATCTGTTAGTGTACCAAGAAAAAATCTGCCCCGGGTGCCAATACTTTTGGTACGCCCCTGATTATATTTAATAATACTCAAGCCTTCGTGGAGCGTTTGTGGTTTGAGGGGCATGGGAGGAAGTAGCGCGGAGAAACTTTCACGTACATTTGTCTTACTCGGACGATAATACCATCGCCACAACAATGTAAAGTTTGATGGTAAAATGACTTCTGTCAGAATACGCTATGATAAACACACCACACTCAGTTTGGATTTCTTAAGGAGCGACGTTTTCTCTCCGTTGGTTTTAGTACAGAATGGGAAGATTTTCACGAATCCTTTGGATGGGAATGTGAGGAATTCTTTACTTGTGGCTGTAACACAGGGCTTGCAACGTTGAAAGTTGTCCTGTAATTTACATTGCAACATACATACAACTTAACAATGAAGTACATCTAGGCCTCTAAAAGCGGTCTGGTTCTATTCCTTTGTTTGTATTTGGATTTAATCCCATAATAACTATATTTGGTAGGATCTATTCACAATGCTAGTGTAATAATGCGGAAAGAGGATATATTAATATTTAGTTGACTCGGAGGTCCAAACAGCCCCCCACCCCACCCCCACCCATATATTCTGAAAGAGCATGAGCAGTGAAGAGGGTGAGATGTAAATATTAGCCATTTTGAACTGCCCTTGTATCTGTTGTTGTTATTACGTCATTGATATATTGACATCACGATGAATAGATGACGTATATGACTTGTACTTTAGAAGTAACTTAATAATTTAAGGCTGATGGAAGGGACATGGTTCTAAAGGGGTGTTAAATTCAACAGTTGTAGGTATGACGCTAGTGCAAGTGCATGTGTTTTCATTGATGGATGATGCTTTGTCAAATGTTATTTACAAAGCCTTCATAATGAGGATCAATTCTGATCACGTGATTACATTCAGCCTTCTGGCCTGTAAATAACAAAGGTCAAAGTTAGAGTCTGAGATAAGAGTTTTCATTTTCAGCCAATGTAAAGATAACTCTCATATATAACGTCGTCTATGATTGGTTTAAACAAAATCTTAAGCTCAAACTTGGCTCAGCGATTGTGTGATCTCCGTACCTGGAGAACGGTCAAACTAATTTCCTCAAAATAATGTTTCTTTTGTACGAGAAGATAAAATAAGATTAAAATGGAAAATCCTAAAGCATGTTTTTAAACTTTCTAGGCGATTATTTGCCTCTATCGAGAGGTCGTAAAAGACAGTTAAGTACCAGATGGTAAGGCCATACAAACAGCAACGACAGTGGCAAAATCATATCCAAATGTAAGAAGATGCCGAGGTCTGGCCGAATACAGTATTTTAGCAGCCGAAAAACATGTTAGCTGTACGCACATAAAGCCTCATGACATCATTCCCACATGTATTATATTACATTACAGTACATATTTCAGTATATATTGCATTTCATTATAGTACATATATCAGTATACAATGCATTACATTCTAGTACATGTTTCAGTATAAATTGTTTTTCATTATATATATATATATATATATATATATATATATATATATATATATATATATATATATATATATATATATTTGTTACGTATATGTAATTAAATTGCTTGTGTGTTTTAAAATTCTTTATTTTAATTTTGTTTCATTACATTTTATTGTAATTATTTTCACGGGATTCGATATTTTCTTTCAGTAAATTCTGTTTATCTAAAACGTAAAACCTATTATAGAAGCATTATTTTTAGCTCACTCTGGTACGATTTTATAAACATCGAGTGTTAACGATTGGTACAGTTTTGTAAACATCGAGTGTTAATGATTGGCTATTTCCAAGGTCATTTTGGCTTACGTGTTAACTGGATTGTAAACAGCCTTTCTATTTTATATATTTTCAGTGTCAGAATTTGGTACTTAGATACGGCTATTCTTGCATACGTGACAAATGGCATTTTATTTTATTGCGATGTTAAAGTTAGTAAATCAAGCAGCCTATCATGTGGAGTACCATGTGACCTAAAATCGAGGCTAAAAACAGCCAATTAGTAGTAAATTTATTTAGTTGTATTTTAAACCTTGAGGGCTCGAGAGGTTTCAATTGTTGAAGCCAGATTGTTTTTGAAGTTCATTTGTTTTTGGAATTTAATAATTTATTTTCTAGAAAAAAATATTTGTGTACTTTTGTATAAAAAGTTCTAGGACTTAGAAATTCAGTGGAAATTTATTCTGGAGATATACGGATACATAAACTGTGATTCAATCAAGGATTTGTTAAAACCAGTACAACGGTCTATTCTGACGTCATCGTCTCCATATTGGAATTTCATCGAGATTCGAACTCTGATTTTATTAGAACTGTTTAGTGATAGGACTTGTATTTTTCAATATTAGGATTAAATTTTGGATTATATTCACAAACCGTAAGTCCTATTTCCAATGTTTCCATTGTTTTCTAGGGAAATTATTATATTCCACTATAGTACATATTTCAGTATATATTACATTACATTATTGTACATATCTCAAGATATATTGCATAACTGCCGCATTCCATATCTAAAACTGTGTGTAAAAATGATCCTGTGACATGAAGGGGTTTCTTGACCAATCGTTCCTCACTATGTATATAAACTAAATTATTCGTTCATTCAAATATATTACTCTAAAGCCACTTTGTCTTAATATATTTCTGAGTTTGAGTATGTTAAATTAGCCTGCTATTGTTAGTGTGGTATGTTAAATGGACATGCTAATTGATCTGATTGTAAAGAAAACCTTACTCAAGTACACCTTCCGCTTGTTTTCTGCTCATGTTTTGGGTGGAAGGGAGATAGATACAAGTCAGACCGGTTCCGCCTTCGCCTGTGCGATCTAATTTATATACGTTCAGGAAAAAAGCTACAGATTACAAACTGTTGTCTTGGGCAATAATTTTTGTGCTTTTACTGTTTGTTTCCCCACCACCACCACCACCACCACCACCACCACCAATTGGGGATATCAATCCGCCTCATACATCTGATATCATTTCTGGCTTGAGAGAAAAAGTCGATATTACACTCGCTGATCTGCTCACTTGGGACGAAGAGAACAGATCCCAACAGCTATTACATGTATACACCGTGTATCCCAACAGCCATTACATGTATACACCGTGCAGACGGTGCAGATCATGTGATATTATTGCTGCTCGTTGATCGGTACTGATTATTGTATCGGGTTTCAAAACTGGTGTACATACAAAATAACAGAAAGAAGTTATTAAAAGTTTAACTTAAACCAGGAAGTGTCCTCAGTTGTGGCCAGCTATTCACCACGGTGTAAACTCCACCTGTATGTACTGTAAAAGAGACTTATTGCTAGTTTAAGTTCATTTTTTAATTATTGCGTATGTGCATTCTGTAAGCATACACATCTCTATTTGGACACATTATTTAACGTAATAATTCTTCTTTCCGTACTACAGACTTAAAATATCTTCTTTCATGGATAAATATAAAAATAAATTTAAAACTGTAAAAATTCCAATCTCCGTTGCTGGTTATGTGCTGAAAAGTAGAATGTAACCCAACCTTCTGCCCGTTCACCTCCACCACCCTGCCTCTTCGCCACCCTTCATCCATGTCGACTTGGGCTCGTCGGTATTGATAAACGTGGGCCATACTACCGCTCTCGGTCTATACGGACGCCAGATAATAACTAAATATTTGCCAAAATATTAAAGGGTGTTAATAATTTGTAAGTGCTAAGGAGGTGTGTGTGGCTGTGCGTTATATGCAAGTGCTAAGGAGGTGTGTGTGGCTGTGCGTTATATGCAAGTGCTAAGGAGGTGTGTGTGGCTGTGCGTTATATGCAAGTGCTAAGGAGGTGTGTGCGGCTGTGCGTTATATGCAAGCGCTAAGGAGGTGTGTGTGTTATATGCAAGCGCTAAGGAGGTGTGTGCGGCTGTGCGTTATATGCAAGTGCTAAGGAGGTGTGTGCGGCTGTGCGTTATATGCAAGTGCTAAGGAAGTTTGTATGCATGTGAATTTTCCTAATGATGAGAAAGGTATGAGTCATACACTGATATATGTCAAGTATTTGTTAATCTTTTATATTTCTTCATGTTCTTTTTGAGTATTCTTTGTAATGTTGTTGTTATTCTGAGTTATGGTGAATTTACTGTAAAATAGTATTTATCATTGATGGCTAATGTACGCGAATGCAAACTGAGGTAGTAAAATTTTCAGTATCCTCTACGTGCTACATTTGTTACTAGATACATTAACCGTTTTCAACGCACGGGAGGGTTTTTTTTTGTTGGCGTCACAGATGGTTACATTTTTAATCAAATCCGATCTATTAATTTTGCTGTTTATTTACATGCTTGAGAGTAAGTGGGTGGGTGGGTGTTACATTTCAAACGAAAATGGTATATCTATTTCTTTAATTACACTATTAAACAAAGTGGTATTTTCGGTGAATTAAAACTCCCCCCCCCCCCGACATCCTGTCCTGAAGAGTAACACAAACGTGGTTTTGTTTTTTTATTTTATTTTTAAAAGATGATGATGATGATGATGATATTAATTGTTTCATTCTGTATTGTTGCTACTGATGTTATTTTTTCTGTTCTTGTGAACTGCTTTTGTTGCTGCTGTGGAAATCGTTACTGCTGATTACAATGCTTTCGGTGCTGTTGCTTTTTGTTCTCATCAACCTAAACCAATTTGCCGCATTATTATTATTATTGTTATTATTATTATTATCATTATTATTATTATTATTATTATTATTATTTCGTCCTAACGTTCACATTGACAAACGCCTGTAGAAACTGGTTCGATTACGTATAACAAAGCAATAGTGTATTACCGGTGCATTCAGGGCCACACAATCATTATTGATTATTCTTGTTGTTGCTGTGTGTTTAACTCCGATTTTCAGCACACGATATGTTATACAGACTCGAACCCATGCGGACAGAGGTGAGATGGCAGTGATCGGTAAAGGCGAGAGCATTGGACCACTCGGCCACCCACTGCCCTGCCATGTACTGAACCAGAGTCTTATTTCTTTTCTTTTTTTTTTTCACCGCCTCCAAACGACTCGCTGTCTGCATATCAGTAGATCCTAAAGATGAAATCTTTCATATTTTGCGTATACTGCACAATGACGCTCATTTTATATGCTACAGTGAAAATAATATTTCGTAACAAATATAGCAAACAAATGTACTAGAAACAAAAGAATGGCATATTTGTAAGGGGATCTTAGTGCGAAACAAGGAAGTAGCATGCCAGCTTTATCATGAATGAAAATATCCAACTGATTTTAATAGATGATAAACGGGCACTCAACTGTAATGTTTTGTCACTCTTTTAGAACGGAGAATAAGACATAAAAAATTTTATTTTTTAAAATGTGTATGCAAATACATTTCTCTCAGAACTAATATTTTAGATCACAAATTCATAAATGCTTGAAGAATGGTCTAGTCCTAGACATATATATCGCCAATACCCATATCACGATTTAGTGACCAATATCGAGAGAGTGAGCACAATTCTATGTTACGTGTCTTGGCTCTTACAAAACGTAACAGAAAAGAGTGAAGACAACAAGCTTTGTAAAAATTAAACATAATTTATTTCCTTAGAAAACCAAGGTAAAAATGAGAAAAAGAACTTACGGTTTTACTAATCAAATCCAAAATTAATCCAAGATTTAAAAATAGAAGTCCTATTATTAAAAACTCCTGAATGAATCTGAGTTCCTGTCTCGATGAAATCTAAATGGAAGACGATGACGTCTGTTGTAATCTGCGAAGTGCTGTTGTGTCAACAGTTCTTGTTGAATCACAGAAAATATTATTCCAGTGTTTGAATTCCGTCTAAATTTCAATGAATGTCTTTGTCGAAGAATTTTATAGGAGCACTTGCATTTCCAGGGAAAATGATCACTTGAAATTCAATAGAATAAAACTTCAACTCAAACTGGTCACAACATATGTTAGGATCCCGACTGAACTATCTTCTATCAAGACAACAGTTATACACTAATTTAAGAAGCAAAACAGATTCCCGGATGAAGGCCAACCTTCTAGAAAAATTGGAAGTTTGTAATAATAGACACATGCTTGATGTCACGTAGTCCAGGAATGGCCTTGATTCCACTTAATTAATCTTACTCTGAAAAGAATAAAAAAAGTTGTTTACTAAAGCAGTCACTGGTTTTGAATCAAGGTCAGAAACTACAGTGTTTCTATTATTACAACAGTCAGGTCAAACAGAACTGAACTGAATTTTTAGACAATGTCAAATATAGTAAACAAAATTACATTACAATAGCATGTAATTGAATAAAAAAAAATTAAAACTAACAAACAAATAATTAAATTACATATGCATAACACCTATCATTTACTGAACTCGAAAATAATGTACAAAAATAGTATATAAATGTAAAAGAATTTTTGCACTGGCTTTGACTCTCATCTTAGAAGATATATATTCTTATACTAAACCATTTAGCAAATCAATTTGGGACTATTAAATTGAGAACAAAACCCCACAAACGGATGTATTATCTGTAAACATTATGTACAGAGAATGACAAAATAATAACCAAAGCAAAATTTTTTTAATTTTTGTGACAGTGATGGGTTCGCTTCTATGTATTCATTTGTATACTGCAATATTTATTTTAAATGTGTAATGTTACAAATTATTTGATTTTATTTATGGATTTAATTCTATCCATGTGTTTCTTAGTTAATTCTAGGTCACTTCATGAACTTTAACATTCTCAACAGTGCTTGTAAAACGAAATTAGGCAAGCTATTGCAGGATATGTTTCACTTTGTTCCAGGTGCTGCAGTTACGAATTCAACAAGGACAATTCGAGCCTTTTCAAAACTTATCACGGTTTCAGCCTTTTTAATTTTTTGGGGGGCGGAGGTGGGGGGGGGTATTTAAGAGTGCTCCAGCTTCAAGTTGGTTGCCATTGCCTGCTGTCAAGAGCATTCAAGCCGCCATATCACTTGACTTCTTCCTTTTCCGTTTTGGTGGTTCTATCTATGGGCAGGGTACACTAAACTCCCTCACGGTTTTGCCACGTGCACTAATGAGTATACCTTATGTAAAGTCTAGCTAAAATTTAACATTTTTAATCAAGATAATTCAAATTCCAGTAAGATTCCTTGATGACAGAAATACTCATTTCATGAAACATTATTGTTGACTTCTTGTGAATTTTTAAATAATTTAGAATGCGAGTATAAACAGCTGTGTAAAATGCCAATATAAACAATCGTATAAAATACCAGTATAAACAGTCATATAAAATACCAGTATAAACAGTCGTATAAAATACCAGTATAAACAGTCGTAAGGTGGTTTCTTTACAATATCAGTGTCACGTTGTGTGAGAAAATTTGCTAACAATTCCTGCTACAGTTTTATAAATGTCTTCTTATAGACTTCGCAATTCAAAGTACATTGGGTAATTTCAATACGTGTTATATAATAGTACGACTTTTAGATCAATTCTGGAACAAACAAAAAAAAGCCATCTCTCCGTACATTAGCCATTGCGTTACGGTCGAATTCGCAGTTACTTCAAAGAGAACCTTGTCACGTTGGTGAGAAACTGTTTGTTTTGCAATCAGCAATAATATCACCGGTCGGCTTAGGCTTAAAGGCGGGAAACTCGACATTATAACCTATCAGTGCTACTACCCCTGACAGTTTTCAAAGAGACTACTGGTATCCAATGAGAACATAGTCGAATTTTTAGGCGGGTTTCTCACCCAGCCAGACATTATTCATTGTGAAAGAATCAGTGCAAATTTGGACACTTGGTGAGAGCAGAGCATAGGGAAGTTGGAGACACTAGACTGCGCTCCGATGGCGGGAAGAGAGTTCTAAGAGATTCAGACGAGATTTGGAACAAAGGCTTCTGAGAAAGTTTTCCGAGTGGGATAGGACGCCACCCGAAGATTAGAGAGAAGGAGACGAGGAGAGCAAGTAGAATTAGGCAATTGTGCGACTGCGCAGGGCCGGGAGACGGAACAAGGGGATACCGGAAATACCGACAAGGAGGCCGGGAGAAAGGAAACAAGGGTACCGGAAGTACCGACAAAGGAATACAAGGCGGAAGTTACAGATGAGCAACATAGAAGGGACACGGGAAAGAAACACTCTCACCTTTAATTTCGCCTGGTGAAATAGCTGGCAATTTGGATAGGTCTTGTATTGATTGGAAACAATTGCATTAAAACATTGTCCTGTGATTGTGAATACCAAGATATAGTTTATTAAACTGTTAGACCTTTCACCTTATTATTTTTATATTTTATACACCTAGACCGTCGGCTTTGTTTACTGAGGGCTAGGAGCAATTTAACCTTTTAATTGTCCGTCCTTCTCCGGGGTTAGTATTAATTCTGTAGGGGGCACGCGACAATCAGCCAAGAAACCATTTGTCATTATGGCATCACAAAGCGGCCTTAGTCATCATAATGTTGTACAGTTCATGATTTGTATGACATAAAACACCATATTCATCATAATGTACAGTTCATGATTTGTATGATAAAAAGACACCCTATTCTTCATAATGTTGTACATGTCATTATTGTATGATATAAAACAACCATTGTATGACATTAGAATGTTCTATTCGTCAAAGTATTGTATATTTCGTGATTTATTAAGCCACCTTATTCATTATAATTTTGTACATTTTCATGTTTTTCTTATTTAAACCATGTAAAATTTTTGACAATAGTAATTAGTATTGGAGAAACAGTTACGTTACATCTCGTATCTTAAAGTTTGTTTCATCCATTGGTAAAAAAAAAAATATATATATTTCATTGCCTTGTCCTCGGAATCAAACTTGAACGAAGGAGAGAAATATATTCAAACAGTTCATAAACATTTACATAGGTATCAAATTAACTTCATTGAGGACAGAAATACTTGTTTCATGAGACATTTTTATTGACTTCTTGTGAATTTTTAAATAACATAGAATGCGAGTATAAACAGTCGTGTAAAATGCCAGTTTCCTGATATTGTCAGTCAAGATAACGCTTGTCATTATGGCATCACAAACTCACCTTATTCATCAAAATGTTGTACAATTCATGATTGTATAATATTTAAGACACCTTATTCATAATAATGTTTTACATTTCGTGATTAATTAATTTTAGCTAGTTAATGGGGGGGGGATTGTAATTAGTATTGACTAAGTTTACTTTGGTATTATCACCATATTGTTAGAATTATATTTCAGTCTTGTCAGACCTAAATGAAATGAGTAAATGAAATTCTATTTACGAGATTCCCTTAAGACAGATTTTACTTGTTGAAGTTCATTGTCCAGAACCAATCAAGTCAATACTTACTTCGTAATATCAGAAATTTAGTTTTCAAATATTAAGATCAGTTCACTGATAAGAAAAGTTCGCATAGTGTCTATTATGATTTTGTTAAACAGTGGCATACAATTCTTTCAATGCTTTTTATTTCAAATCTTTCTTCTCTATCCCTATCAGTTAAAGATAATTTGTCTAAATCTAACAACGTTAGAAAGTTTAATGACTATTGAATCATTTTTTTTCGGCCTGGTGATATTTTCTTTAAATGTGGGGATCAGCTTGCCTACGTAAGAGACCCTGGTCCTTACAGCCAGATAATTTATATATTTTATGTAGCTTCTGTGAAAGATGAAGTTTGATTTGTGTTATCTGCTTAATTCGCTTCAGCTTCTTCATTATTATACGCTCATGTTTTTTCTCAGTTAACTTTACATTGTCAGAATCGTGTAATATTTTACAATATTGCACTCGCTTATAACTTCATAATGAACTCACGTGTGCCCAATAGTGTATTTGGAACTACTTTGTAAACAAATCATTTACACTCTCGTAGTAGACGCTTTACGTTTTGGTTGATTAAATTTGTTTCTGAATGAACTAAAGCAGATGTTTCGTGGACTGCCATATACCAGATGCTTTGGCACATTCCGCGTTAAATTTTTGATACAATGTTTTGGATTTAGGCTAGCTATAGACACCAGACAGGGTTCTTACAAATAACATCCAAGTGACAAATTATAAACTGTTTTCTTTATCTGGTAATAAGAATGGCAAAACAATATACTTAAGTTTTACATCCTGAATTTCCTCAAAATTTACTTTTATTAGGACAGAATTTTTTGAGTAAAAGTATTAAGATTGAAATTTTTTCTAAATCGTATTAAAAGTAATTTTTCATTAAATTGTATTGAAAGTAATTTTCCACTAAAATATATTGACATTAAATCTATTTCTGTAATACAGCTGTATGCTATTTTAATAAAGATCGCGCTTTTTTGAGCAAGTGCAAAAATAACCCATAAAATACATTTTCGCTTGTATCCAAAGGTCAGCAAATTTTAGACTTGGTGAGTAGCTGCTGAACCGGCAATTTGTTAGATTCCTAATGAATGAGTAAGCTATATTAATTGGCGTTTCCCGTGGGAAAGGACGAAAGCCTATTTTGATTCGAAATGAACGAACACAATTATCTAGATAAATGTCCATAATTGGTCTTAAGGACACGTTCAAAACTGCATATAAATTGAGAGCAAGCTGGCGCAAATTCAGTTCGTTCATCGAAGAATCAGAAGACTGTCTTTCCTTACAGGTAAGAATTGCATGTGTTCGTAAACTTCTTTAAAGTATAGTAACTTTTTAATGTTGAGATTTTCACCGTAAAGTTCAGTGTAGACTTGACATTTTTGCAACATTTTTGTGAGTTCTTTCTATTTTATATTATAATATAATGAATGTTTAAATGTTTCAAAGAATTTATATTCATTTGTATTTATGGTATGTATTATCGGAAAAGATGAATTCGCTACCAACTTCATGTTTAGATTTAATTTTGGAAATAAAACATTCTTTAGTAATAAAGAATAATGTTTTAGTAACCTATTCCAGATTAGTATTCTATTTTAAATTTAAGTAAAATACATTTCTGCAAAAAGATTGTTGCACTATCTCGCAACTATTGAATTTTATACTCTTTGGCTACTATGAATTTAGTCGAGATCTGAGATCTAATTATCTGTATTATATAATAAAAGGCAGAAATTATGCAAATGCAGGAAGTTGATAAGCTCGAAGGAAAAGTATAATTTTATATGTATTTCGTGTATTTTAAATATAAAGGCTTTATAAGATGTATTTCTAGAACGTAGTATTATATATCTATGTATCAATTATTTAAATAATAGTTCGTTCATCGAAGAATCAGAAGACTCTGTCTTTCCTTACAGTCGTTCCCGTTACCTCTTTTGCATCGCAATTTTCCCCAGATGTAGCTGTATCTGCACCGTTGAGTAACACCTTCTTTAAGAGATAAACAATCTCATAAAACTTTCTTAGTTCTGCAAATCCGAATTACATGAGCCATGTCATGGGTTCTCAGGCTTGATTACACATTTCGAAACTGTAGTGTAATTTCGACTATATTCCAAGTGCGATTACATTCTCCTTACTGCGCTCAAAATGAAATAAACATTAATTTCCATAGCGTCTTTTTGATAATTGCAATTGAAAGACTTCATATTTTTCCTACATTATGATTTCAAACATTCAGTGACAGAATAGAAACAGACTTGCAGATGTCAACACGCTTCTTCCTCGCTGCTTCAATCCGATGTATTTCATGTAGAACTGGCACAAATATTTCCAGTCCATAATCACGATATTTAGTAGAAGCGACAAAAATACCAAAATCTATTCATTCCAGATCAAATGGAAAAGTTTTTGCATTGCGCATTCATTCATCTAAGTTCAAACTTATCTGGGCGGAGTTATGTGCGCATTGATAATGTTGTTGTGTAATGATCTGCGCTTGTGTATTTAGTTTGGAATACGGCATACATTCAGTTACTTTGTTTCTTGTAGTGCATTTTTATTTATATAATTAAGCCTTAGGTAGAATAAGAAAATGAGCATATAATAAAAAGGCTACTGCATTTGTATGGGAAAATATGAATTCGTTTTGTCGGTTGGATATACTGCACTTCCAAGGTCGTGCAGTATTTCCATCCGAAGAACTCGTTCATATTTTCCCATACAAATGCAGTAACCTATAATTATACACTGACCTCAATCTGCACGCCTTAAACTTATCGCCTTGTAAGCTTTCGTTTTAAGTTCCTCTTGTCCTCAATGTAATTCCCTCCCTGAAAACCCGTCTGTATACTCGGTCATTGCTCCCTTAACTTGTTTATCCTTTTGAACTTCCAACATCACTCAATCACTTCAGCTAATATTTTGCTCCCTAGAAACGTTTGACACTTTATTTACATATATCATATGCAACAATTTGTACTGTTAATTTATGCTGAGGCTTAATATTTATCTTTTAAAACGTTTTGATTATTTAAATTTTCTAGCATACCTAATTTTTCACCATTTTGTGTAGTACGTTATATTTTAGAGGATTCATACTTACGTCATTTCCAGTGTAAATTTCCATCAAATTCGTAAACAAGGTCTAGTATGTTTACTTAAATTTTAGAAAACAGCCTGATTGTCACGGAATAAGGCAAGAAAATAATTTGGTAAGCCTTAAGAACAATTTTGTTAATTAACTTCATAGACGCATACAGCGTTACCTAGGGTGGTTAATTTTTTTTTTTTTTTTTTTTGTTTGTTTGTTTTGAACAATACATGCATCTCGTCGTTGGTCGCTCGCGGCGAAATACTCGCATAGCACGGTGTACACGGGTACTTTACTCCCTGGTTGTGGGTATATTGTTCTATGCGATACAGTGATCGCTTGGATCATGTCAGGGTGTGTCAACACTCTTATTTCTAACTACGGCCGTTGGGGTAAGTGTTAAATTTTATACAAATCTAGTTTGTAAGCGTGTTTTTATAACTTAGATGCCATTCTTCAATTTACTGCCTTTATTTGTCATTCTGCGGGTTTAATACACTAGAAAAACAGTCGGTATGTTACAATTTATTACTAAGGGTTTTATTTGACAGAAAACAATTTAGTAACATATTTTTATGGATTTCTCCTCTGTATTTTGTTTTATTCCTTGCTATGACCAGCTAAATTTATTTATAGCTGTATGGATGGATGGATAGATCGGCTAGAAGAACCAGGACGGCGAGGCTATTGTACGTAGTGTGGCAGTGAAGCCATTCCAACCGACAGTGTTATGTTTCATGGTGGGAATTGTTGAATATGGACGTACAATTCTGGAGAAGGACGAGGAATTATGTCGTAAATTTTCAGTTCCTGAATAAGGACCATTACGTTGTATAATGTATACAAGGACACGCGGTTGTGAACCATATTTATTTTCTTTGTAACAGTTATTTGAACCATACATAATTTACTTTGTAGTATTTGGCTGTGCGAACTATACATATTTTCCTTTGTTATCATATGGTTGTGTGAGCCATACTTATTTTATTTTGCATCATACGATCCTGTGAATCGTACTCGTCTGTTCATTAGTCTCGTATAGTTCCGTAAATCATATCTTTTTCATTGTGCATATTGTGAACGTGAGAACCATACTCGTATTCTTGTTATACATGTGTGTATCTGTAACATGTTGAGTATAGTAGTAGTGTATTCCATGTAGAGTGTGGGTGTGCGAGTCAATTTGCGTATGTGTTTTAGTGAACATTTGTTTTTGTTTTGTTTCTTTCATAAACTATCAAACTCTCTTTGTGTTATCATTCAATACAAACAACCGTTCGGTTTCAATCCTGTTACGCTGACAAAATTCAGGTAGTCTGTATTTTTCAAAGGACCAATGTCCTGAACTAAAATCCAAGTAAACGTGCTGTTTATAAATGATCAATATCTTCATTATCTAAAAGTATAATCTATAAACATGGACAAAAGTTAGGTATGTAATGACCCTTACAATCTAGAATCATAGACAAACGGTAAACACAGTATAAATGTACATAACTGTATATGTGGAGAGAAAGAGTTTAGTATTTTTTCTATCCAAAATTTAAGATTCATGGCGATATCATGCCAAGGAAATGGGAAATGCCTTCCCCACCCACCCCCACACGGGGCAGTGGACCCGGCTAGTCCGGGCTTGTATCTAACTTGTGACACGTGGATCACAAGTCCGATTCACTATTTACAGAGCTACCGCAGCTGAAAGAAAAAGGAAGGAAATGGAGAGGGAATAAGAGACAGTGCGTGTCGGTTAACCGGAACAATATATTTTGTATATTAAAATGAAGACAGCACAGCAATTCTTTTCACGAAGACTCAAACAATGTGACCATTAATATGGTCTTCATAGTCTGGTCGAACCCTTTGAAGTAGTACAAGCAAACAGATCATGAGCTTGATACACCTTGATTGTCAGGTGTGTGTGTGTGTGTGTGTGTGTGTGTGTGTGTGTGTGTGTGTGACTTTAACAATGTTTTAGTCAAGTTACTACGATATATGCAGTGTGGCAGTTTGTGATGTCTAGAACTGGGGCATCATGCTGTAGACATGGAGCATGATGTCCCATCCAGTCGCATTATCCTGACACCAGGCCGACCAGTCCTAATACTAACCTCTTAATGCTGAGCGCCTAGCGAGCCAGCTGTTAGAACCATTTTTACAAGTCGTTGGTATGATTCGGCCAAGGTTCGAACCTGCTATCCGCATCCGAGATGGACGCTCTAACCTCTAGGCAACAGGAGTGGTCTGTCAGAAGGGAGACAAAGTTGACAAGTAGCACGAGGTTGTATTTATGGAGACGATTTACAGATTTATACTGTCAAACAAAAACTCAGAATGCAAAGAATTCATACATTATTCTGAGGATCCGCTGAGAAGTAATTGCAATTAAAAGAAAGATGCCGTAATTATCTACATCGATATAGTTTTCTTTAATTTCCTTATTAGATATAGCCGTAAAGTACGCTTTAGATGGACTTGAAGACAATACTGTCAGTTTAGATATACGAACCTTTGATTATAGAATTTTCTCGTTAAATTGTCCGGTATGAGATTATGTATGTTTGTACGTGTGTAAAATGAAAGTCCTTTATATCTGCAATATTATTGCGGAGTACGAAGATTTTAAAAGGAGTAACTTCTATTTGCAGCGGAAGGGGTGTTCTTTTTTAAATTCCCAAAATGCAGCCGGGGTGACGCTTTCATTTCCTTTTGAAACGCCACTCCCACAAGTTTATTTCCATGACTTTCTTGCAGAAATATGCGATCTTGTGTTAACTACATTTATCATGACATTTGCAACAAGCAGAAAATACACAGAAATCGAAAAATATATAGAAATTGCCTAGAACTCAATATTGGTACTGTTATTTTTAACGTTTCCTCTTTTACCACCAAAATTTAAGGTATAGATCAATGAGACGAGGCTTACTCAGAGGTCACGCGGTCAGTAGCACGTTTTTGGAGCTTGTAATAGAAATAGGATTGGTCCTATATCACGGGTGTTTTCTGATGTTATTTTTTGTGACTTTGACTTGTCGGAATCATAGAAGTACATCCATTTCTTCTCTTCATAAAAGGTTACAGACACAAATTCACCACAAATTAAGGGTTAGCAAGTCTTGTCAAAACACTCCTGTGTAGTCAGTGGCATCCGTTACTTACGTTATTCGAGTTTGTTTCAAGTCAAACCAAAACCTTTGCCTGACTCTGTGATTAATCGTCCTATATGAAGCTGCAAAGCACATCATACTCCCTAATCTAGTGTCTTTAGCTTATTGGAACAATACAAAGTTGATATAGATCTTTTAGCTAAGCTCCTTAGACCTATCATAAAGTTGTCATCGATTGAACTGTCCATGGTGTATTGGGTTTTCTTATACAAGTATTTTAATATAAACTGTTTAAGTTTGGAGGGGGGAGGGGGGCGAGGGAGGGAGGGAGGGGTAGACTAATGGAAAAGAATTCTGGACTACATGGAAAAAAATAAATTAATAAATCGCATTTAAATTAGGATATCATATTATTCTCATATGAGTGCATGGAAATATTTTCATTGTCTCAAAAAAGGAAGAAGAGTATTTAAAAGCAGTCACGTTCATAGGATAAGAGGTCCCTTGTATTACTCCCAGAAGTTTGACCAATTTAAAAATATTTACTAGGAAATACTCAGATAGTACAATCACTTGGGTCAAAGATGTATTAACGTCATCTCCAACGTAGTTAAATTACGCTGGCCCAACATTTTTCTTATTGTCCCTCTGTTGTGTCGATATGTTGAACCAACTTTAACCCTGCTGTGAGAATTGTTCATCCAAAGTCGGCCCAGCGTCATATTGGCCCGACAACACATTAGCCAGTTAGACATGGAAATTTGCATTAGAACAACGTTATTTGGCCAAATTTTGCCGACGTTGGAGACAAACTTGTATTCATTGCATCAATGTTGGCCCAACGTTGGTCCAAGGGGCAAAATGTTTCACCGTCAAAGGTGATGACACGTAACGTTTTACATGAATCGATGTGTTTAATATTTCACTTAGAGATCATCACCCCCGTTGATTTAACTCTTAAAAGAAACATTTAATCTTAATAAGATCTAATTGCTAGACTTTTATATAAACACTCAATGCAATCATCTCTGCCATGACATGCTTGAATAAAAGCCTTGCCGTCTGATTACCACATTTTTGTCATTTCTGTGCCGAATATGATTCTCGAATGTATGTAAATATACAAAGACTTATATTTGCTACGTATATGTAATTTAATTACTTGTTTGTTAGTTTTAAATGTTTATTTATTTTATTCCATTACATGTTATTGTAATAACTTTATTCACTGGATTTGACATTTTTCCAGAAAATTCAGTTCATTCTTTTAGCCTGATAAACAAGCAGTAACTTGTTTACATTGTGTCAATCGGTGACCTAGATTCACTCTCTGGTCAACAACTTTTTTTTTTTGTATTCATTCTCAGTGAAAAAAATCACTGATTTCAGTCAACGTCATATCTGGCCTACGTGTGAAATAACATGTGTCAAATAAGGTTTTCCAGAGGATTGACCCTCATCCCGGACATTGTTTTGCGTATCAGTTGGGCTTATTAACACATTTTATTATAGTTTTAGTCAGTCGTGATTAATACCTTCGAGCTGAAAGGTATGTTTTTGTTGTTGCCAGTTTGGTTTGATTTTTCCTATTTATCGGAATTATTTATTTCCCTGGAAACCACTTGTGCTCATTCGAATTCTTGGACAAAGGCAAATATTGGAAATTGTTCGGAATTCTAAAGCCGGATTATTATTCTGGGTGATTCAACAAGGAACTGTTGACACATCAACACAAACCAGGTTATAGAAGACGTCATCGCCTTCCATCTTGGCACTTCATCGGGATTCAAACTGTGATTCACTTAGGACTTTTTATTGTCAGGACTTGTATTTATTAATTCTAGGATTTAATGTTGGTTTAGACTCATAAACCGTAAGTTCTTTTTTATATTTTTACCTTGTTTTGCTAGTGAAATAAATTATTTGTTATATTTTACAAAGCTTGCTGGCTTCACTCTTTTCTTTGTTACTTTTGTACGACTCCATAAATTCCAAAAATCATTCATAGGAGTTTCGGGAATTACTTCACGCATTATTTCACACTGTATATTATCTGGCTGCAGTTTGATTAATTTTTTAAACTCCCTTAATTCTGGATCAAGCGCTCGATAATTATTAATAATTTCCTCATAATAATCTACAAATGTTTTTAGCCGTTCATGCTGAGATGATCCAAGAAAGTTTGCGGTTGACTGATCTCCACACATGATCACAGCGGTGTTTCGAGTCAATAACCAATGTTTTTAATATATCTAGCAATACTGTGCATATTTCATCTCAAATAATGACCTTAGGGATTTATTTATCGCCCATTAGTTCAGGAGTCCATGCATCTTCTTTCCATCTAAAGAAACTGTGATAAATTTGAGATTTCACTCTACGTTCGCTCATTTCTCAGGCGAGCTTATGAGTTGTAGTTAAACATTTCTGAACAACTGTTCAGGAATAATTCAAACGCACGCGTTGTTTTACCAGAACCACCACACCCGTTAAGATAATCAGTTTTATGTCTAGCTACAGGACCATATACCAATGGTGCTGATGACAAGGCTGATATTTGATTATTCTTGTGGAATATATCCTTAGATTCAACATCGGCTGATTCAGAATAACTAAGTATCTTTTCTCGCTTTAGTCTCCATTCGCCCCATGATGCATAGGTATCAATCTTTAACAAATCCGTGTATATTTTTATTCACACAAAATGAATCTGTGGCAACTCCAATCGCGGTATCAGGAAACCTGTTTATCATCGATAATAAATTTATCGAAACGTACGCTAACATCGAAGATCTTGAGTGAGTAAACTGTGGAGTCACCATCAATATAGCTCACAAATGTACCTAATTTAGTTCCGTCCGACAAGGAAGCATTATTCCGGCTTATAAATGTGCCTTTCTCTGTTGTATCAGTAATAATAAAATCAAGTTCGGCATTGTCAATGATTAGTCAACAACAATGTCGTTTGTGATTACATGAACCACCCTGAGTAAACTTCCAAATTATTTTTCTGTTGTGGTCCTTTGCAAGTTTATTTTCGAATTCAATTTCATCGGGATTACGCTCATAGATTTTATCGAGAACAGATCTATTGTCATGAGGTGGTTTTGGTAACCAGACTTGTTTCTGTGGACGATACGATATTATTGCTTCACTTACTGTTAACGATTTTTAAATTTCCTGCATCAAACATGTATCGTAATTGCCCTGTTGGGCTCCAACATTTTTCTGAAAAATGATGACCAACCCAGACATAAACAATCGGATGGAGATTTTCCGTGAAGGAAAACGATTCAATAAGTGCAAATCCAGTTAAATCAAAATCTGATAAATATCCATTTATCGCATCTCGGGACATTTCGTGTGTTTGATGTCCAAATCTCTTAAAATACTCAGAACACTCTCCCATTCCAAGAACATTTTCAGGATAACATGCAACCATATCAACTGAAATTACATCTCCACAATTGTATTTAGTATTCCACAATCCTCCATGTCCATATTCCGCACAACTGTGTTGGACATCGACAAGAAATTCCGATCTTGTCGGTTTCCATGATTTTTTTCTCCTGAGCAAAATGAGCAGCAACTGACGGAACAGTAAAGCAATTACTGAGTAATTGTTCGGCATCATTGGTATATTTTAAAGCAAGATTTTTCATTTCCGAGTGGAGGAACTCAGATCGATAAATGTCTCCGCTAGGTCGTAGAAACTGATCATACATTACATATTCGGAACTTGCAAACAACCACACGGATACGAGATCACTTTTACTAATTTTATTTATAAAATCAAAAATATCACCGTCACTAAATTTAACAGTCCTGTGTCCTGGAAATATTGTTACATCCATTGTCCACGCGTGCGCGTTATGATCAAGGATTTCTATCGAAGCTACTTTTGATTTATAGTTGATTCGTACAAAATCTCGCCGGTTATTTTTTTTCACCCTTATCAGAAATTTTAATTCTCTTCCAGCTATGCAACGTCGATGATCGTAGCTCCATGTTCCTTGACGTGCCTAGCCCACTCATTTATTTTTTACGTCGTAAATCCGTTAAACCATTTCTACGTATCGCGTTTGTAAAATGTTCTGTAACTCGCTCAGCAACACAATTCAGCGTCGATAGTTTGTTTCATCGGTTTAAGATCATCAACGCTAGGCTTATCATTCAGCGGATAGATCGCATAAACAACTGCCATCACAGGGTATGCTCGTTTGTCAATACCAATTAGCGATCATAGAAATAAGATTGTATATACTGCAAATACATTCCTGGTTTGAGTAATACAAATATTATTTAATTTAAATATATATTTATTATACAATTAATTATGAAAATATTATTGCGATTATTTATGCGATTATAAAATACATGATGATATACAAATTTCTTAACGACTTGATACTAAAACAATCATTTGATTTTGAATCACTACAAGAACGAAGATTCGAAGGTGGATATACATTACCAGCCGAATACAGGTTTATCAAATTACGCCAACAGGCAATGACACAGTCGTTAGCTTCTGTCGATGACACACAAGTTAAGCAATTCATTTCACTCGCACAAGCGATTGAGAAAATTAGATCAGTTATCTCGCGATATATGAAGCTAAAAGGATTGCAAATGCGCGTGTAAGACAGTTGAAAAAGATTATGTCCGATTGTAAACAATCGGAAAGTGGAAATGACTGTAAACACGGTTGACAACGTCCTTGACGATGTCAAGGTGAAAGTTGTAACCGATTTTGAAAGTGAAAGTTGTAACGGATTATAAACAAAGAGAAACTTGTAACTGATTGTGAAAGTGAAAATTAGGTATTAGAAATTCATCCGAGAATTCTATTTTTATTTTTAATGAAATCTTGAAAATATTCTTGGTCAGTTTTCCAAAGACTTTAATAGAAGGGGGAGTAAAAGAACAAAATTTTCAAACTTATCTAAATAACACTACTATAATATTTTTTGTTTCGAGTTACAACCCGTGTAACTTGGACGGTTTAAAGCAAGAATGCGCATAGTTCAGACTTTGATCTCTATCACATACAACCGTAATATGTTCTCGTTGCAGTTCAATTAACTGTTCCTGCGTTAACAGAAATTCTTCATCGCCGTATTCATCAATAAGTATATTAACTCTTTTTCTTTGTGTGGAAGTGCCAAGATTATTCTGACGGCACTTTCGTGTACCTCTTTTTTGTATACAAAAACTCAAGCTTGTTGGTACATTATATAATACCACATAAATAATTATATTTTCATGCTTAACATAACCGCCAACAAACTCAGAAACAGAAGAATTTTTTACTTTCCTTAACTCTCTCGCAATGACGCTCTAAGAGCGTGAAGATCTACGAGCTCACTTACAACTTTACATTAAAAAATTCTTTTAAATCAAGAAGGTATCCGCGCTGGTCAGTAAATTTGAAATGTATCCGTGACAATAGATTATGACATCGAAGATAAATCGGATTAACTGGTTCTTTCACAATCAAAAATCCAGGTGGGACTTGAGGGATGAATGTGTAGAAAATATATCCCGGGTGGGCCTCACTGGATTTTTCAAGCTCTACTTGATAGCTGCCTTCGATTCCATCACATACAAGATCGACTTCGATCGTTGATGTAATATTGACAACACCTGGCAAAATATGACAACCTCCACCGTTTGGATCATTGTTGTGCTTGATGATGTTTGCCGGTGGGGCTATTTTTCTCCATGTTTCTAATATCGCTGGAAAATATACATCGATGGCATCGATGACGGCTTCTACCAACTCTTCGATGTTGAATCCGGATAATACAAATCTTGGTAATTTTGTTTCTGTAATCGCGTAGTGCCTTAGAAATAATTATTCTATTGTTTCCGTTATAATGGGCTAGGATCAATATCACTATCGTCGGTAATCACTGTTTCTACGATAACCGGGTTAAGAAACTCGAGCTCTGATGCAACTTGGTTTAGATTTTGTATCGTTTCAATGCATTTTTGACGCGTATCATCGTTTTATTATTGCGATATGCTAGAAAATAAACTTCGTTGATCAGCGAGTACCCTTTGATGTTAGACTTAATTGCGTCGGAAAATGATTAATAAATTCGTCGTCGATGATTGGATTTTTATCATCATAAATATATAGAACCTTTTATATCTTAGGAAGCCTTGTACCATCAGACGCAATAAAATAAAGCTTTTCATCGTTTACCCGTGCATGTCCATGGAATTTTTTTTTTTTTTTTTGATACTCTGGAAGTTTCAAAAATATTCGTTTACCTGGAAAGTAAACCGGTTGTTGTGGCTGCGGTATCACTACAGATGTTGGTAGTTGTACTTCTGAACATCCTAAGACACTTCGGATCGACGACTGATATATATCGACGCTGTAGTCAGGTGTTGATATTTCTATCGCGTCGGATAACGTTGGCTCATGAACCGTGATAGCAATCTTTTGATTCTTTTCATGTGATAGATTTGATTCTGCGCCGGTAATTCATCGTTGATTTGTTCGATCTGAAAAATGCCCTTAGGTATGCTCCCAACATTCCAATCGGGTTTATTTTTATTCGCAAATACTAGTGAATTATTTGGTTGCAACCCACCGAATGACTTTGATCTAATATTTGGCCAGATGTGATACTCATAATTGTACTAGTGCTATATCCCTCGCTGGAATCAGTTGTAAAGCTAACTTTGAACTCAGGATTGGTTGACCTTGCTGATATCATCGTGGTTTTTGGAGGAGTTGTATTAGCGACGATCTGTTAGTAATTCTTGCGACATTATTATTTTTTAAATCGGAGGTCTAATATCGTTTTTCGTAGGCCTTGATACAGTTGATGACTGTGTCATTGCCTCGTGGTAAATGGTAATCATTTCTGTGAATTCCTGACCTGATATTATTCAATCGTTGAGACTAGATGAAATCAACGAAGATAATTTGGCATGTGCTAGCGTCGCCGTGTGCAACTTTATTGTATATTCGTGTAACTTATCAACCGCGCCCGTGGATATTCGTTTTGCCATGATATTAAGAATACCAGCAATTCCTGTTGCAACTAAAACACCAATTCCTATCACTGGTGTATTCACGTATGTGGCTGATAATGCGCCGATGACCGTTACTGTTCCAGCGATGACCGTAGATGCAGAGTATATAATGTACCAGTAACAACGACATGTCTGCGGTATTTTTGTTTTACTGTATACTCGTCGATGATATTTTTCAGTTGGGTATGCCACAAACACACTTGCTCGTATCTGAAATGTTGCGCTGCAACATCAACCTATTGATTCATTTTATAAAATGTCAAATTTTAAGTAGGTAGTATGCTGGCGACAAATTCAAGACATCAATAGTACAACAAGCCTTAGTATTTTTCTTCGGGTTCCACCACAAATGTTTCCTCGTCGTTTTACTCCAACATCATTAACATGCATCCAGAATATCCAGTTAGTGGATAACGCAGTGAAATTGTGGTAGATGTCGTAAATGTTGTAACGCCGAGTACTGAGAACCTGTATATGCCGGTAACCTTAGCGCGATGTTTGACAGATTTATCGAGTGATGTCCATAATGCTGATCGAGACGCTACTGCATGAACTACACCATCGGTAATCTTTTTGATGTCAGAGAGTTTAATATCAAAATAACCGCTGGATTTCCAAAAATTCATGAGTGGTTTTATTAGTTTTTCTACGAAAATTTGTGAACGCGTTTACGTGAGTAGTATAATCAGATCTGAGAGATATCAGTCCATCATTAATTGCAATTAACGAGTTAATCATTGGGAGGTTGCTATTGTCGACGTATTTCTTCGTTGCAGCATCATCGTTTGATTCTGGTTATCCAAGACCAGTAATATTATTATTAGCTATATTGAGAGAACCACTCATTGTATCACCGGCGAACAGTAAACGATCATTGATCTCAATTCTGATAGTGTTGTTGTTGCTGTCTACGTATCTTTAAGTTCCCACATCATCGTCTGATTTTGGTTCTCTCACATTAATAATGGTATTGTTGCTCATGTTGAGATCACCATACAAAATATCTCCAATTCTTCTTATGCGTCCAGCAATCTCTTCCATGAGTGTTAGAATTGTTTCCTCCGAGTTTTTAATTTTACCGTTTTAGCAAACCCTACTAAGTTATCTTCGGTCGTATCTGGAACTCACAGAATAATATCTGTCAAAGGGATATTACTCGTCTTTAATCGTACTTATTTATCCTGGAAAAGAATTTTCAATTTGGTCCACATTTGCGAGACTCAAAAAATTAGAACTTATTCTTGACCTCGTCAAGGGTTGCGTATTTGGATAAGTCACCGTGGGACTTGCCCCGAGAATATCTTCCTTAAATATCTACCATTGCATATTACACTAAGACCTGTTTAAAACTTTGGACGACGTGGTATACTCCTGCACGACTTTTTGAGGCGTTGCCAGGAATCTTGACACAGAGTCGAGCACAGCGAGTACTTCACGGCCACATATTGCGGATCGGTTATTGTCTGTGTTGGTAATGTTGAATACCAGATCGGAGTTTGAATCCCGCCGACATAATTTAAAAATTTAATCAGTGGTGCCAGTCCATACGAATCGAAATAACAACTCCACGTGGATCAATCGGGTATGCAACCCAACGAGTACCTGGACTAGAACTTCTATCGAGATTAATGATACCAGTTTCAACAATGTTTGGTTGTTTTGATAATCGATCACGCAGAAAAACACCTCTGAAGTTTTTAATGCGTCATTTTGGCAGCATCAAGTAAATCAAAATTGGACATGGGAAGCATCAGCGAAGTGTCTGGAAAGTCTCAGACCTCGACCGAACTACGAATGGGGAATTCCTGGCAGTCTTAGACCTTTCCCTTTTTCTTTTGAAGTCTCTATTCCGTGACCTGTTGCTTTCTTTAATGCCATCCCAGCAGCAGCTCTAACAGCACCAAGTGCAGCTGCTCTTGCAACAGCTGGGGCTACAGCAGCTATCAACGCTGGTATAGCTGCAAGAAGTGGAAATATACCACCCGTCTTAGCTAATGGCACCCGAAGAATGATCAAGTCTAACACCGGATTTTGATCATTTGGCGTCATTGAAGCGCCTGAATTGACCTTCTGTCAATGATAGTTTATTTGGACCACCTGCGATCTGTTCTGCTTTCAGCAATACTTTTATTCCACAGTTCTTTTTGATATTAATTGTAGCTTTCTAATCGGACCATGAGTCAGACTGACACTAACATGATGATATGACATTATTATATCATGAGCGATTTAATTACATGTTTCCCACCGGGGCATAAATAACTCTCATTCGTCCACCAACACCTTCAAGTAGCATTGTTTTGTCTGAGAATATAACAACGATTGCTCTGTAACCACCAGCGGGCAGTCGTGCTACACGAGCTCGAAAGTGTATATCAACGACTGATTGTCATAACAAATTCAAATGGGGGCCCCGAGTAGCCAAGTGGTCTAAAGCGCTCTCCGTTACGGATCACTGCCATCTCACCTCTGTCTGCGTGGGTTCGAGTCTAAGATTCGGCGAATGTGGATATGTGAGAAAGCTTGCCAGTAGCTTCTCGTGGGTCGGTGGTTCTTTCCGCGGATTTCCCGGTTTCTTCCTCCACCATTAATACTGGCCGCCATGTATAGCCTATCGTGTGCTGAAAAATGGCGTTAAGCCCCAGAACAACAACAACAACAAATCCAAATGTTCCAATGAGAAATAATAGATCGGATATAATGTTGTGAAATCCTGCTGAGATATTTGCAAACCAGAATCAACATTCTGATCACGCCTCATAAATGTCATCAACTGATGATAAGCACGTGCAACATGATTATTATCAAAATTCAACACCACTTCTTCAGACGATTCTTGATGCGCATTTATCCTCAAAGAAACTTCACTAACTCCAAGCGTGTCAAACACCATTGTATTTCGTTCCTGCGAATCTACTCTGGCATTTTCCTGAAATGCGATGTATATATGTCGTGGTACTGACACCCCCTGCTGTGATGCTATATGCCATGTGAATAAACCAGCAACATTACTCTGAATACTGTCTGTGGTCATCGTCAACCATGACCACGTTGATTTACCACCTGAGTTCATGAAAGAGAGCAACCGTTGTTCTTCATTCAGCGATGGAGTCACTGTTGGCATCGACATCGAGAGTTTTGTTATTATTACTTTACCTGCATAAACTGCGTTGGGTCGCTAGATTGCATCATTGACCGGCTTTTCTAACAAGTACCACGTTGTGTTCAGCGCCAAATATAACTTTTCTAACATGTCTTCAGAATCCAAAGATATGTGATAGTGGAATCTCACATGAAATATTTTCTTCTCCATTTAACATTGATCTACGTGCGGCAAATCCTAAGTTGAAATCGTCATTCATTCATGAGACTTCATTTCAGTTGCATTCAGTCTCACGTTGCTGCTCTCGGGGAGATCAGTTTTATCCTTTGCAAACATCATTGACGGACCAGCTGACCTCGAGTAATCATCGGAATATCTTGCCACATCCAGTATCGTAGTAGCAACATCAACATTTTCGACACACGATTCAATATTTTTTCCGTCAATCATGTATGTGGCGCTGTTAAATAACGCCATAACACCATTGTTAACAAAACCAAGTCGATCTAAAAGTCAGTACGCTTTATCATCTGCTTTCAAAAGTGTACCTTCGATCTCAATGAATGCCTCGGCGGGCAGGAAATGTCTACTTGTATCCTGAACTTGCAACTTGATTCTTCCTCGTGCGTTAGGTACACGTGCGTCGTAAGAATAATATTGACAATCGCACACAGATTCATTCTTAAGATCTGGCGCATTAGTGTCAAATGCTGGATCAGATACACGTATTAACATTTTATTATACTTGTTATCGTCTAACACGAAGACCACTTCCCGCTATTAAACTTGAAGTTATATTTTTTTTTTTCATTTTCTAATAGAGGTACACCAGCCAACTCTGCTAATTTTTTTATTTGCAGCTTGATTTATTATTTTACTGACGTTTGCAGGCATAACTTTGGTGCTAGGCAATTTCACTTGCTGAGGTCGGACCGCTTGTGGTCTGCGTATTAATCGTGCTAGTCGATCCTTGATTGCCGAGAATGCTTTACCGGCAACATCACCAACAGTACCAATAACTTTATCACGAACAACATCAATAGCTTTCATTCCTAGTTGTTTTGCAATCGGTATTGCTTTTGGAGTTACCCTTCTGAATAGACCCTGAACAACATCACCAAGTCCATCCCCGTAGATCGCTTTATAAGTAGATAATCGCTAAGTTATCACCCTGACCATGATCGGTCCACGTTGAGCATTATGTATGATCATCTTATTTTTTGGGGTCACTGATCTAATTGCATACCCTCAATCACTGCGGTAATAATGATCATCAACGATTTCATCAATGAGGGACCGATAAACATTAATCTCCACTATAACGCCTGTACATTATCTCTGACAAATATCAGCTGCTTCATGTATGCCTTCTGGGGAATTATTACCGGCTCGTCTTCCTCCAGTAAGAATTTCTAGTCTTTCCACGTCGGCAATGACGTTACTGGGACAAAATTGATCGAGCCCACCATTAGACAGACTACTTCCAGTGGCGCTGGGGCCAGGATCTGTATCATACCATTGCATTTTTCTTTTTCATTACCTAGTATAAAGTCTGATTTCATTTGTTTTTTACGGTTATTTACTTCCTGGGTAAATTTAGCAAAATTTTCATCCTCACGTCTGACCAGCTCAATATTATTAGCGACGCAATGTACACTTAAAATCCACTTATCCCGTTTCATATTGTTAACATATTTGGGTTTTACATCTCTCTCTCTCTCTCTCTCTCTCTCTCTCTCTCTCTCTCTCTCTCTCTCTCTTTTATCGTATGCTTTAATATCTATTGTTTGGTCTGGATCCTTGACAGCATCAATACCTTCAGGAGTAAATCTATCTATTGTATTTATTTTTGGTGACTGTAGTAGAGAAGGTTGCGAGGGTGATGATAGAGTTGTTTTGTCAGCTTTTTCGAGAGTGATATCCTCTCTCGTTTAGGTTTTGCAAGTTGCATCTTCATTTTTCTTCTCTTTGTCTCCTTTTTTGTCTTTCTCGTTCAATATACTCATCTACTGCCTGGTTAAAAATGTTAAGCTGATTAACATCTCTCTCAGCTCTAATCTGCGGAGTATTAGTAGCGATGCGATATACATACTTAACCCAATCGGCAGATTTCAGTTATTAACATATTCGGGTTTTACATACCTGTCTCTCTAACGATATCCCAACTCGGCAATATTAAGTAATTGGTCTGGATACTTGATGGCGGCAATACCTTTTAAGCGCAAATTTATCTGTAATGTTAGTTCTAACTTTTGGAGGAGGCTGAACTTCAGGTTGTGGTTGAGCTGCTTGAAGACGGCCAGGTAATGTCTCAAGAGCTTTTGAGTTGCCCCAGTTGCTGTAACAATTTTCTTTGTTGGTTCGACAATTGGTTTAAATAACTGTTCTGCACCTTCTGTAAATTCCACCTGAGACTCCTGACGATCTTGTAATTGTTGTTTGACAGAATCGCGAACTGGAAGATATTTTTTAATTGCTTCTAGTCGCTGTCGAGCTAGTTTAGTTGTACGAGATTCCATGGTTAGCGTATTATATCAATAATAATGATTTAATTACGCCATCTGACCGTTTCCTTTTTTTCACACCCTTGACTCTGTCATGGGGGGGGAGGGGGGACTCCCCAGGGGGGAGGGGGGGACTCCCCAGGTAAATATATTTGATGCACAAAAAATAAACCGATTAGAGGTCTCAGTGACGCTTGTATTTTTTCATCCATCGTAGGAAGCTTTATTTCGGTCTGAAATTTTGGTCAGTTTACCATCCCTAATTTAGCGTTATTGACGCTTATATTTTTTTCATCCGTCGCAGGAAGCTTTATTTCTCTCTGAAATTTTGGTCTGTTATCACTCTCTGTAGAGGTCTCGGTTTAGCGTTATTGACGCTTGTGTTTTCATTTTAGGAAGGAAGCTTTATTTTCGCGAAATAACGATCCTAAAAGTGGTCTGTTCACACTCTCTGCTTCTCAATAACCATTTTAGCCATACCCTTCTAATAACAATAGATAAGATGGTCTCAGTACACAAAAGTACAGAATGGAGTATGAATTTGGATATTTTAACGATTGTGGCCGTACGGTATTTTCTTGACACTGCTTAGTACAATCAATGCACACTTCTCTTATAGAAAGCCAAATAATAAACTGGATACAACAGCGTCGGACTGTAATTGCACATTCATTAAAGATGCAAAATGAAAATAATATATACACAAAAATATGATAGTCAGCAACATTGGGATTTTTTAGAATGCCCCATGGCTGCGGTGTCACGAACTTTTACTTTAGATTAGGATTTTCGGGTATTTTCTCGTAAGCACAGCACTTCTACTTCTTCAAAGATACTAATGTTCGTCTTTATTCATAGCCTCTAATGTTTGTCTTACATTTATTGTACTATGCGATATCAATAAAATTGCACACGGACAGTATTATTGCAATATTCTAATTGCTAATAGAAATATCTGGCATTGTAGTGGTTCGGTTAGACCTTAGATCTCAAATGCAGGCAAAACATGTAGTTGTTAAACTAAAATGGACATCTCTCTAAATACATATAAGTTTTGAAAACTAAGAATGTGATTAAATATTGTGTTTGTTATATTCCTAAGACCACTTATCAACTCATCCATTCTGTATAGATAGTTTACCTTAGGCACCAACCATCAAAATTTAATATTTTATCGGGATTGATACGTCCCGCTTTTTCTGGCCAAGAATTTACCACACAGGCGTTGCCTTTGTGTTTCGTGTTGCTGGAGGAAAAGTAGTGTAACCCTTAATAAAGAAAGCAAAATATCTTGCCCCAAAGAGGAAATCGGACAAAGAAAATATTCCGCTCTAATTTATATCCCCCACACAAGAACACAACTCACCGAAAATCAATTTATTCATTCGAAAGTCGATTATGTCTTATTAACACCAATTTCTATTTCTGCTCATAGTTCATTGTAAACACACGTTACAGTGTATCTTATTATTTCTCACGATTGCATGTACTCACTGAAATCTATTACTTATCTACGGTCTTAAAGGAGACCAGATATAAATTTTTCCTTTTATGTATGTAATTCTCTACAAATTATAATTCTACTGTAATGTTTATAAATTACATATCGTAGGTGGGTAGTGATTATATTGCGCGGAAGATACCACTATTCCGTAAATTGCCGAGTTTTTCCGAGTTTTGATAAGACGAAAGATCACGTGGTCCCGTGACGCAATACTAGCCAGTCCTCGAATAGAAACGGAAACCTGGAGTGCGAGACAGACAGGAGGAGACGAGATTTGGGTTGCACATTAAAAAGTTGAATCTGTTTCTGAGAGATGCTCATAACTATATCTATTGAAATGTGTGTTAAGAATTTTTTTTAAAAAAGCAATGTAATTTAAAAATAAATACTTATACATTGTGTGCTGTGCAAAAATGTAATAAGGAGTGTGTGATGGTGTCCAATGTAAAAATAAAAAATTTACCACAATGCAATAAATTCATTTAAGAATGATGGGATTCGATTGTATTATGTAAATGACATTCATTATCTACCCCCAACACACAACCTAAGGACTAATATTTTGAAAATGTACATCCAACACTGAAACACTGAGAGATAATACTAAATTCTGGGCGAGGAGACTAGAACGGGTACCGACTTGTGTGTGAAACAATATCCATTACCGGGGAGGTGTAAAAGGCATTGAGAACGGTTTTCATCGATCGTAACTTAAGCATTAGTTTTTTGTTTTTTTAAAAAAGAACAACAAAAAAAAAAAAAAAAATAAATCCGCAAAAAAGCAGAAGTCATAAGTAATTAATTTAAACATTAAAATGCTTCCTTCTTGTGGTTCAATTACAGTGTATTTTACATACAGGCTACAGTTAGCGTATTGACAAATCTGATAATATATACATGTCTGGTAT